>RJWT010006789.1:0-28578 GCA_004365215.1 Cuniculus paca | reverse complement strand
TGGGAATTGAACTCAGGACCTTGCACTTGCCAGTCAGGTGCTGTGCCACTAGGCCATCTTCCCAGCAATGCCGATTTTACCTCTCAGTGTACAAAGTTTTCACCATCCAGATCAGAGGTTGGCACTCTGTGTTGCATAGACCTCTGCCGAGAGCTCTCTTACCTTTGCTACACTAGGATATTCTGTGGCTTGTTCTTTTTATATTTGATACCATGAAGAGAAATTCTTTTACTAATAGTTGTTTTAACATGATGAGGCCCATATCATCCAGATACCATCAGAATCCTAATGTTCAGTATGATGCATCTTATTTATCTTATAAAAGCAGACTATATCTGAAAATGGTGAAATTGGTTATCTCCTGATAAATTATAGTCAAAATATTAACAAAGTCTTTTACTTTTAATAATAGTAAATTAACAACAATAGATTCATGCTAAATTAGAAAACACAAAAAGAAATATTGATAGTAACGTTTGAAGGAGTTGAATATGAAGTCTTAAAAGAGAACCACAGTGAACATAAAAAAAGGTAATCTGCCTTTTATGGCAATTTTGTGTGAATTTTATTTTTATTTTATGACTATGTCTATATAATCTGCCAAAGCATATTATAGACACATATAGAAATGGTTTAGGTAGAGGGGGCAAGCTCTCAGTTGACGGCTAGATGTAGCTTTAAGATAGTTTTGCTTGATCTATATGCCACTTTGAACATTTCATCTAATATTTAAAAATTGAAAGATTTAAAAAAAAATTGAAAGATTTTTTGTATAAAAATCTCACTTTTTATTTTAACCTGAGAAGTGCCTGGCAACTCTGTAAGGGAGTAACACGTTGAGATGAGAACTTTGCCTCAGTGGGTCAGATCCTCAGGTCATCGTGATTTCGCAGTTTGTGTGTAGTTGGTTGCATCCTGCCTGGCCCCACAGGCACAGGTATTGAGACTCCTGGTGTAATGTAATGACGGAGTTAATATTATATGTGCATGTACACATGCTTCTAATTGCTTAGAAGGAAGAGTTAAGACACTTACCATTGCTATATTAATAAAGTTTAGTCTAAGTGAACTATAACTTTGCTTATTTTTAGATCATCTTTCATATCCTAGCTGATTTGATTGACATTATACTAAAAATGTCTTCAGTATATCTTGAATGTTTTACAGGCTGTGAAATAGTTTAGGTGGGTTCTGTAAAGACTGATGTGATGGGGAAGTTCTTTTCCTACCATTGGGCTAAAATGAAAAGGAATAGTGCTTCCTATAGCATACTTGTTTAAACATGAAAGAATGGCCTAGTGAGGTTGACAGTTGTCCTCTCTTCTTGTGCTCTTAAAAGATAATAGGGAGTCTGATGTTGTTTAAATGAAATAAATATGCTTTGGCTTAAAGTAGATGGACAGATTTGATAATGCTTCCAAGACCCCTTCAGACCTTATGAGTTTTGTATTTGGAGGTGTAACATTTATGAAACAATTTTCTGAACTAACACAGAATGTGAAAAGAGGCATTAGTAAGAGACTGGAGAACAAGTTAAATTTTATTTCTCCTTGTCTCTGTGTTCCTTTGATTATAGTAGGATTGCAGTGAGAAATAATTAATGACAATATTAATTCTTACTGAAAAATTTTGCTTTTGGAAGTAGTTTGCTGTATGGCATATGTTTATTATGTTGAAAAACTTTTCTACAATACACAGTTTTGAACTTCTTTTTGCCACTTATTGATTAGTTGAAGTATAGTAAGTTCACACATATTTTACTATTGAATGAAACAGGAACACTGTATTTCAGTACTTCGCAAATCAAATGAAGAAAAATCTGTGTATGTTAACAGGACTAGATCCCTGATCTTTACCTAGTTTTTAATGTCACAGTGTTGAGCAGGTGTGGTACTGAATCTTTCCAGGTGTCATTCAGGTGGCTTAAAATTCAAAATCTGTTGTACAGATTTAGGCTTTTGGCCTTTTTATGTGCGTGTCTCTCATCTGTGAGATTGTCACCAGAGGGTGAAGTGTGAAGGTGTATAAGTTGAGTGAGCCTTTGTTTATGTCTGATATCTCCCTTCCTGTAGGTGGGCTCATGTCATGTGTGCTGTTGCAGTCCCAGAAGTTCGATTCACTAATGTCCCAGAGAGAACACAAATAGATGTAGGCAGAATACCTTTACAGAGATTGAAATTGGTGAGTGGCAAAACTTCTTTTTTATCCCATTAATTAGTGTTAATTTTTTATTAATACACACATTCCTCAGATAACTTTTCTCATAGCTTTGTTTTATTCTGCCCTTATTTTCTTTTAGCCTAAATTTATTTATCCTTGTAAGTTCTTTTTCCGTTATATTATAAACCTACATAACCATTCTCAAGTTCTGTTTGAACTGATGGAAATGATTGAACAATTTCTTGGGTTAATGTGAACATTCACGCTCTGAGGTGTCCTGTGAGACAAACAATAACAGACTGAATTGTCCAGCTCTGTTTAAATTGTTTTGTGTTTCTCTCTCTTTGCCTCTCTTTGGTTAGTTTTGACTTAGCAAACTGTATGTAACCTAGTTTCATCATCTCTTTAGCAAGAAGAATCTTACAGAGAAATGCAAAAGCTTTTGTTATTAATAAGGAATTTTCTCATTCATAAGTAGGTGGAAGTCAGTATGCCAAACTCTGGCCTGTTCTTCAGACCTATTCAGAAACTTTCATAAAAAAAGTCTTCCCACTGGTTTCTCTTGTTAAGAGCATTTTTTATTGAAAATATAAGCCTTTGTTGTCTTTAACCTGTGATAACTTTGTAGTTCTGTTCACTTGTGAGCCAACATATCATTAGTTTGGGCTCTATAGTATATTTAATGAGAATTTTCCATGAAGTTACACTGCATGACCTTAACATGTAGCATGTCTTACAGGTAGACCCAATACTCTAGAATTGTTTCAGTCTCTTATTTTTAACTTAAGGTCTTTCCATTGTAGAACATTGTATGTACTAACACTGAAATTCTCTCCCTGACTTATTTTCTTACAACTTTCTTCCCCAAAGTGAGCAGGGTATGTAGCCTACCTTTTTTTTTTTCTTCTCACAGAAGGGTAAGTGAACACTATTCTTTCTTGTCATAGTTCTATCAAGAATTTTACTTTGAGAGAGAATTTATGTGACCTTCTTACAGAACTGGGGACTGATGTCTAATACAAATGGTAGACCAGGATATGATAGTTTTAAGTTTTGTAAATTAAAATGAGAATGAATGGTCCACTTACTTAGCACTTTAAGAAACATCCAAAGAAACAAGTAAAACATTTATAAGAATTAGGACCGCAACAAGAGATACTTGGAAAATGAATGAATTAGTGTATTAAAGAATTTAATGTTTTGTGCAACAAATACTGATTTCTTTTCTAGTTATAAAATGGCATTGGTTTGTAAACATTCAAATGCTATATTTTAATATCACCTTTGCCTTTCTACTGGTGGAGTGCCTATCAGATGAGAATCAGAATGAGTGGCCACTTTTTTTTTTTTTGCTAGGCAAGCACTCTACCACTGAGCTGTATCCCCAGCCCCAGTGGTCATGCTCTTGAGGCTGTCCTCTATGGGCTTATATCCTGGCTGCTGTAGTGCTTCCTCAGTGGTTTAATATTACTCATGCTAGTCTTGAAAGTCCTTTGATAGAGCAGTAAGAAAGGGTGGCCTGGTTATTTCAGTCACATTCAGAGGTTAGTTCTCGACAGCTGATAATTGGGTCTGAAAATGATGGAGCTTATAGTTTCCTTTACAATATTGTATTTCATCTTGATTGTGCAGATCACATATTTTTTTGTGGAGTGTTTCCATCCTTAAATGAACAATATGTTGTGACTAAATTTAAGATCATCTATGCAAAACAATCCTCACAAACATTTGCAAGTGTCTTTGATATATACAGTACAGTATTTAGGTGGAAATACCTTGCTACAGGCATATAATTGTATTTTATGTAATTTTTTGTTCATGGAGAGGTTGTTGGAATGGCATCTATCAAAATCCTCATGATGGTTATTTTTAGTGGGACACTAAAAAGAGCAGTCTTATTTTGGGAAAAAAATGACTAATTCTAAAATGCTGTAGTAATTTGAAGAGGGGCAATGGCAAGAAACCTGCGGGACTTTTTCATTAAGTATACTCAAGAAAGAGCCATTGTCTTGGTGGTAGAGTCTTTACCAGTGTCTCATGATGATCAGACTAAAAAGACTGGTTTTATATAATAAAATTTATAAAATTATAATTTTTTGACTGGTAGATTATACTTTCCCAGGGATGCTCTTTCCTATATTGGGCTGAACATAGTTTTCTGACAGTGGCATTCTTTTGAATTTTAAATGGTAATCTAACAAATGCGTGACCAGTAAGGTAGTACAGCAGTATTTTTGCAGGATTATTTCATGCAGGCCTAAGTAAGTCCAGGAAAGTTATTTTCCTATGCCTAATTAATGAATATATTTATGTCTGCTAGTGTCAGTTTCAGTATTTTTTTTTCTGGTTCTTCAGGGATTCCTTTTCTGGACTTCACCTTACCGTTCATGCAGATGGGAAATATAGGAAGAACTATTTAGATGTCAGAGGCAATTTATTTTACCAGTAATTACCTGTATTGACAAATGAGGTATACATTTTCGAGCAACACATTATTCGTATCCTCTAGTAGCTTTTAATCTAATTTAGGATGTCTTAACCTTGGCATTACTTCCCTTTAGGCCACATAATTCTTCATTGTGAGGCCTGGTATGTGTGTCATAGGATTCCAGCACTCCTGACCAGACACACTGCTGTATATTCCCTGGGATGCAGGATATCTCCTATTTAAGAAATCATTTGTCTGTAGTGAAGACGTACACATAAAATGGGAAATTTTTTCGTTTGCATCATTTTTAGATACAGAATTGCTTAGTTGATAGACTCATATTGGATACAACAGAAATTCTTAAATGTTTTCATAAAATAACCCTAGATAATTTTTCTACAAATTGTTTAAATTTCTTGTCAGTAAAGTAATATTTGGCAATAAGTGCATATTAGCTACCTTATAATGATAAATTAGATAATCTGTAGTGTTGTAACAATACCTCTTCCTATAAAACTTGAACACCGAATTGGACACTAACGAAGTTTCACCAAAGATTAAAATTCTGTGATGTGCATATATGCATATAGTTGTCACTGAACAGACATTTATGGAATAAATAAAAGGCAGAAGAATCATTGATGTTTTTTTCTATTTCTAATTTAAAGCAGTTATGATTGGAGTGGTTTGACCAAGCAATAACGAATGGTTTGGGCCTTTTTGCAGTTTCTCCTTTAGATGTAATTGAAGTGAATTCACACTTAACCTTTGCATGCAGCTCTAGAGAAAGGCATTGGGATATGTGATTATGCTGTGGAGGCTGGCAGTACCTCAGAGCTCCTCTGAAACACTCCTGCCACACTTGCACCATTTGCTGAAAGTTCTGATTTGGGAGCCTTTAATCAGTTGGGGGATTAAAACCTGAGGTTAACAGACAAGTTCTTCCTTCCTGAAGCAGCTGGCAGGGTGACTCTTAGTCTCTCTCCAGTAACCACTAGGTGGTGCTACCGCATCAGTTTCTCAGCACATAGTCGGTAAACTACCACTTCTCTTTCCAGTGCCTCCTCAAAGCCTCACCCATGTATGCAGTTTGTGTGTGGGGTGGGGTGGGGTGGGGGTGTATTTCACACTGGGGTGCTGTAGTTCAAGGGATTGCAGTAGGGTATAGAAAGTATTCCTTGTGATGCCTTCAAAGTATTGAATTACAAGCAGCAATGTTTTAGTTCAGTTGTTCATTTAGCCATGTAAGAAGAGTTACTTTCCCCTGAGACAAGTTAGTGTTTTTTGGTGTAAATAATATGCCACATTAGTAAGAACTAGTAACCACACGAGACTTAAAGAATGACTGATGGGCAAACATGAGTTTAAAATATTTCTGAGCTATTAAAGCTTTTTATTTTAAAATACTGTTATTAGCAGACTTCTTAAAATATGGAATACTGAGATTTATGTAGAATTATTTTGTTAATACTATTATTAGTCTTTTATTTGTTCATAGGCTTGAACTCTGGCTTTTAAAAAACCCCTCTGTAAAATTATTTGTGCAGAGAAAATATGAGAATTCAATTTATTTACTTACTGAGCAGATTTTTCCTCTTAAATATAATGACCATTTTCAAAAGAAGAGGTAGCAAATGGGCAAAGACTTTTTCAGTGCTCTTCAGCACAGTATGTTGATCCTGAAATGGTGTGTGCTTTCTGAAAATCTTTTGGTACCATCTGTCCACCTTTTTCAGTAATATCATAGGTATGACCTCTTAATTAAATGGGTACTATATTTAGTTTTAAGAAATTGTTTTCTTTTACTTTTGTGGCTAATTTTAAATGCTTTAATAATTCACTGTTTAATGCAAAAGAAAATGTACTCATTTACCCAGGATTCATTTTCTTCTGAATTAGCTTTCTATATGGGAGAAGTTATTCTTGGAGCAGGTTTTATCTTGCTTACTCCTTCCTCGTGTCCTGCAACCCCTTCTCTGTTCTATCAGAGATCACCAGAGCATTTATACCTAGCGTAACATAGAAAGAGGAGTTCGCTGAGGACACATTTTCTACCCCCACATGCTTGTGTTCAGGGATCTCTAGGAACTTGTTGGAAGTTGCACATGGCTGGTATGTGAAGAAAAAAAGAAAAACTGCCTACAAATGCTATGAATTTTAGAATGTATTCAAAATTTCTTAGCTTTTCCTTTCCTTCCATCCTTTTTGTCTCTGCTAGTGTGATTGGTTGCCCACTGTCTTAAGTGAATCTCTGGTTAGCAGCAGAATTGATGAAAGCACAGGGAAAAAATAGAGTAAAACACACATAACTTAGAATGACTTGTTTTTGTAATAGGAAAAATGCCTATAGCTAGTAATCAGAAATGATTGAGAGGGCAAATGGCTACTTTAGAGAGCATAATTGACATTTTTATAGTATGTTCTCACCAAAAGAAGATGGCAAATATTGTAAGGCAGCAGATCATCATCAAAATATTTTGATTTACCTATGAAATTTAAAGGAAGGACACTAAAAATGCCAGCAAAAGGAGTAAAATAAGCATAGATTTCTGGTGTTTGTTCCATTTATTGAGTTTTGTTTTCTTTCTTTCTTTCGCATATACTGATCACTTCTTGTAGAATAAATTTATTAAATATCTCTAGAATTTTTGTAATTAAAACAGCAAAAGCAGGTTTGGGATTGTAACAGATCTTGAAAGGTAAACTAAACTAATGCAACCATTAGTCTTAAGCGTTTGTCCTATTTGGTGAAACAGTTTTCAAATAGGACGATTGTAAGATTACTTAAATGTTAAATTGTGTGTATCATTGAAGGTGATGTCTGTTTTGATCGCTGCCGTTGCATGAAGAACACATCATTGCTCATTGACCAGTGTATACTTCCTTACAGTGGTGCAGGAAGTATGGTTCCTCTCTCTCTGTAGACACTCCTAGAATTTTTACATTGGAAATCCTAGTTCTACTACCAAATAGAGAGAAATGAATTTTGGAATAACTGAAGTTGCCACTGGGAACCCAGTGACTTTGGGTTTGTATTTGATTATGGAATCAAACCAGGCACAAGTGTCATCTGAGTGAAGAACATTATTTTGAAAAGGGATTTACACTGCAATGATGACTGAGCTACAAGCCAGTCAGAATCTGGTTGAGACCATACTATTCGCTTAGAAGCCTCTATACACTTTAGAATTTGTACCTGAAGACAAATAATAGTGAACCTGAAAGATTATAGTTTTAAAAGGTACATCAATTCTGCAAATAAAGTAGTTTCACTGTGGTATTCCATCTGAAGAGTTGAAACAAGGGAGAAAAATATAATCAGGCTTCTATTTCTTAAAGGAAGCACGTGTTCTCTTTTGAACCGACTCATGTTATCAGATGTATTGAATACTAAAAATAGAATTACAGAGAAAGAGAAAGAGATGGATTCTGCCTCTTGTATTACAGGATCATTCAGAGTTTATGTTTAATGTTACAGCAGTGTTAGTGAGCAACTTCACTTTATAAAGAAATTCATGTTATATTTGACAGGCCCTATTACTGCATTTTGGGAAATATAAAGGCATTGATTATTCTTAGATATTAAAATGTACATGTTGCAATGTAAAGATATATTATCAGTGTGTTAAAAGAGCAAATAGTAGTGTTTATAGTCTTTATGTTGTACATTAACTTATGTAAGGATTTGTTTGCATGTTAAATTATTTTTAAGGACAAATTCTAAGAAAACAGTGAATATTGACAATGATGAGCACATTTATTGTTTTAGCACAGAGAAATAAGAGACACTATAGATGATGTAATTGTGATATTTGGTATACTATTATTTGATAAGCCCAGTATAAAGTTTTCTAATACTTTAAGATAATATTAATTCTGAAGGGATTTCAACATACACATGTCTCTAACTTCATAAGGTTTTTAGATATGTGTAGTGTAAAGAGTACATTAGTGTCTGTATAGTACTTAACTGTCAAAATGATTTGCTACAGGGACTAGATCCTATTGCAAACTGTCAAATTTGTATATTGCTGTAATACCAAACCATAAAATCTTTTGAGCAAAATGGAAAATGTCAGATGGGCATGACTACAAATAATATACTTTCTGAGGACTGTAGATGTCCATAGGAGAAAAATGTGTAAATGCATGAAACGTTATCTTGTTACTATGGATTTTTTTATCTGTTCATAGAAAAACTGAGGCAAAAGGAAATTGATTGGAACCTTTAAATTTTTAGTTTTGAACTCATTTTTCCTGAGGACTAATTTTAAAAACATTATTAGACAGATAAGTAGATCTTCAAATCATTTATGATTAAAGAGTACTGTGAGAGAATAATCTTATTTTTTAGCCTGCATTGCAGAATTGTCTATTTTTTCTGATCTTGTCTGGGTGAGAAGTGATTACTGACAGAGTTTTTAATTGAATGAGTGAGCTTGGGTCGAGGTTCCAGAGACAGAGTCACCCCTTTCACTTCGGTACTGATTGGGTCAATATCGACAAACACATGCCAAATAGAGGCAACTGTTAGAAGGCTGTAAACAGTCCACAGGGCTTTGCTTGGTCAATGGTAATTGAAAGCAGAGAGGTTACTGTTTTGGGAAGGTACAGTTATTATCATAAAGCAGTGGATTCATTATTCCTGGTTTTGCTGGAAACAGGGGCTCAAGAACTGCAGTCAGTTTTCCTGTGTTCAGTGTTTTAATATAAATTAAATCATTTGTCTCTCAGAAGTATGTTTTTAAAAAATAAACAGGAATGTTATAAAATGATTTTTTGTAACATGAAAAACTTTTAATACTTATAATAAATTCTTGGTTACATGTTGGTACCAGCATAGTTTTACCAGCTATTGACTGGATGTATTGATCTGAATGTCAAGGGTCTCTTGCGTTCATCTGCATTGCTCTCTAAATCATGTAATATAAGAAGCCTCTGTTACATTGAGAGTGAGTGTGCAGGCTCCAGGTTAAGACTGCTTGAGTCTACCTTTCTCCACTTGGGCAACATTGGCCATGCAAATTAACTCCTCTGAATCTTATCTGTAAACTGGGCTGGTTGTCAGGATCAAATGAAAAAGGGAAAGTCTGTTGTGTTGCTTGCAGTGAATGAAAGCAGTATTGACTTATCACAGTAAGTGATTTTTTTTCCCCCTTGTTTTTATGATACTGGTAAAAATATAACCATGTTTAACAGTCTTTGGGAATATATAAACTGTAGTAATTTTCTTTTGAGTGTAGTCTCATTAAACAGGAATGTTCTGTCATCTCCATAAGACCACTGCATAGAGGGGCTCTTCTGCACACATCTGAGATTTCCACAACTTGGCCTGCAACTATTGCTACAAACCATATGATAAATAGTTTGCTGTTTTCTAATACAGTACTCTAAAGGAATATAGGCATTGTTTTATTTTGAACATGGGCATTACATGTTGAAAAGTGATCTTGTTCAAGATGGTTCTGCTCAGTACCAACCTTTTGAGTTATTTGCTTCCTACCTTTGATGGTGCAGGTGAGAGTTCTCTGTGGTTTGAGCTCTTGGACTCTTGAGAACTCTCCCTTTCCTCTCTTCCTTCCCTAACCCTCCCTCCCTCCCTCCTTCCCTCCATTCCTCCCTCTCCCCTCCCTTCCTTTTTTAAACCAAGATTGTCTCTCATCTATTTCTATACTATCTTATAGAGGAAATGAATTAGCCTCTCAGAAGCTACTCTGGTCCTTTCAAAGCTCAAGGACCAGCAATCAGAAGAGCCCAGGCTCTGCTATAGTACCCTGATATTTCATTTTGCTGCTAAAGATAAATCAGTGTTTGCAGAGAGCGAGTAGTTCTCCAAGTGTGATCTGACGATCTGATTTCAGTCTCTTTTCAGACAATACAAGGTGTTTAACATTGTGCTAATGATGCAAATGCAGCAGATGGTACAGCTAGGTGTGCCAGAAAACATTTACCAAATAGTTCTTTGGAAAAGGGGCAGAGGAAAGGCCCTGATTTGACACATTTGCACATTTCAGTGGAAATACACTCATCATGTCCAATTTCAGACTACCAATGTGATATCACCCAGCTTTCAGAGTTTCTGAGAGTTTTTTGGGTCTTGGGAGCTTGTACAAGCCTGATTCAATGCACTGTTGAAGATTGGCTAGTACCTTATCAACAGACTCTGGCACCAAATTCTACTAGTAGAGATTATATCCCTCACTGCTACACATTTGGAATTTTTCAAAAAGCCAGTTTTATCTAGAAAGTTCCTTGAAGTAACCCCTTACCCCCATACCAGTAATTAAACTCAGGACCTTGCACTTCCCAGGCAGGCACTTGGGCTGCTGAGGTATATCCCAAGCCCTAGTAATAAAATAAAATTCTTAATTATATTAATTTTCAACTCTTAAAACAATTGACTTTTCAGTATTTTGTGTGACAGAATAGGATGTATTCAAAATAATGTCTTCTGAAGTACAATGGTTAAGGCAAAGCATTTGTGTGATAGGTGAGTTGCAAGATATACTGACAACTTTTTTATGTAATACTTGTTTTAAAGAATGACTAACAGTTATTATTTTCATTTAGATATTTGATAGCATTTTTTAAAAAATATAGCCAAATAGGGTTTTTTTTTTAAACCATGATAGAACTTGAACTTTCTAAGTAAAAGTTAGAATTTTAGAAAACTTGAATTCATCACTGTGAGCTTGACAGTTACTCAGTGTTATGTTTGTGTCTAGGTGGCCTCCCAAGCCTCATGTGATCATGGAGGCAGCTGAATCTAGCATTTGTGATTGGTTCATTGTGTAGAACTGGGATTAGCAGTGTGAGTGCTGCACCTGATCGGGGTGGAGCCAGCCTACAATATAAGGGTGGAAAGAAGGTGTGTTTTTCCTCTTTTGCTTTTTTTTTTTTTTTTTTTTTTGCCCTGTTTGCTCTTGCCATTTGTGGCCAGCATGAATGGTTGCCCTTCAACCACACCATCCTGCCTTGGAGCCAGCTGAGTATGCACTGAAACCTCCAAGAACTGTAAGAAATAAACCTTTCCTTTCCTAATTTTGGGTGTTGGGTATTTTCTCTCAGCAATGAGAAAAAAGTAGCCAACACAGAATTTGGTACCAGAGAAGTGGGGTCATTACTATGACTATATCTGACCATGTAGTTCAGGGGCCTTTGGAAATGGCTTGTGGGAAGAGTTTGGAAAGGTTGAGAGATGTTACCTGAATGCATACAGCTGGAACAACTTAGGCTGTTCTGCATGGGAGATTCTGGTTAGAGCTCAGAAGACCAGAAGGCTGATAGAAAGCCTGCTGGTAAAGACCAGGCTCAGGAGGTTTCTGCTGGAAAGGAGGACTGCATTGATTGTTGAACTCCTCACAATGTTATGGCTTGGCAGAACGTTTGTCTGCATTTTGCTCATGTCCAGAGACTTTGCCCGAGTTGGAGATTAAGGGCAGTGGCCTAACTAATCTGACAAAAGAAATTTCAAGGCAGTCAAATGTTGAGGCAGTGGCATGGCTATTGTTGGGGGCTTTTAGCCAGATTTATGTTGGGAATCAAGAGCAAAGAGCCCAGTATGATGATTTAAAATGTTATGAGTTTGGCTGCAAAGCTGTGGACTGTAAAGATAGAGCTGAGACCTTGATTGCTGAAAAGGAATAGAGAAATAAAAAGGATGGCCTGGGGGCATCCTGGGAAGCATCAGGTCGCCACCCTTTGCAGCCTCAAAACTGCAAAAGTGAAAGACTTTGGAGGAGAAAGCTGCAGAGCACCATGCTCCAGAATAGTGGCAGAGGCCACACCAGGTTCCAGAATGGTGTCAGAGACCACAGGAGGTTCCAAAATGTCAGTGCCTACACCAGGTTCCAGAATGGCGGGAACATAGAGAATCAGTTCCTCACAATCAGGTTCAGAGTGCTCAGTGATCCAGGCACTCTACCCTTACAGTCAAGAGAGAAGAAAGCCTGGCTACTGCTCCAGCTGATAGCAGACCTTGGCAGCATCCATGTGGCACTGGTTTTAGGTGCATAGAGAATGCACAAGTTCTGAGGTTAAAAAGGCTTCCACCCGCATTTCAGAGGTCCTAGGAGGCCAAGCAGTGTGTCCCTGAGAGGGCACTGTGTGAAGCTGTGAGTGTGAAGCCAGAGGTGTAGTGGAGAACCCAGAAGTTTGGAAATGCCAGGAACGTGGATTGTCTCAAGAAAGCTGCAAGGATTGAGCAGAGTGAGCCTAAGAAGCTGTGGCAGCTAAAACCCCTGGAAATGCCATGGGTTGGAGTCACTTAAGCCTTTTGGAGCTTGCAACCAGCTTGCTTCTGATCCTGAGCATGGAACTCCAGGACTTAATGCTTTCCTTGCTGGGTTTTGGACTTCCTTTGGTCACAATCCTTTGTATCCCATTTGTACCCTTTGGAATGGTAATGTTTATCTTGTGACATTGTATGTTGGAAGTGTTTAACTTTGTTTTCATTTGTACAGGGGCTTACAGCTAAGAGTTTGCCTTATATTTCAGAGGAAACTTGGGACTTGGACATTTTCAGTAATGTTGAAACTCTAAGGACTTTGGCAACTCTTGGAGATGTACTAAATGTCTTTTATATAAAGGATGTACATGAGTCTTTGGGGGGCCAGGGGTAGAATGTTATGGTTTGTGTCTAGGTGGCCCCCCAAGCCTCATGCAGTCATGGAGGCAGCTGAATCTAGTGTTTGTGATTGGTTCATTGTCTAGCACTGGGATTAGCAGTGTGAGTGCTGTACCCTCCCAGGGATGGAGCCAGCATACAATATAAGGGTGAGAAGAAGGTGTATTTTTCTTCTTTTGCCTTTTTTTTGCCGTGTTTGCTCTTGCCACTTGTGGCCACCATGAACAGTTGCCCTTCAGCCATGCCATCCTACCTTGGAGCCAGCTGAATATGGACTGCAACCTCCAAGAACTATAAGAAATAAACCTTTCCTTCCCTAATTTTGGGTGTCAGGTATTTTGTCTCAGCAACGAGAAGAAAGTAAGGCACCCAATATTCCCAATACTGAGAGGGAAAGTCAATAGCAGTGGTGATATTAAAGACTGTAACATTTCAATATTTTGTAATGAAAGGTACAAATTTTGGAAGATTTATGTAACTAATTGAAATAGTATTTTCCAAATGACTAGTCCATGATATCACTAAAGTATGCAAAACAGACCAATAGATTTTAACATAACAGTACATAGATGAAAAGTGTCTGGATAATAGCTAGTTCTGAAACAACCCTTAAGAAGTGACCATGTGTTATATTATAGTGGAGACACAGATGGAAGAAGAAAGAATTAAGCCAGGGTCCTGCTGAGAACACCTAGATGATTAATGATTGTATCGTACACAAGGCTCATTAAAAATTAGTGAAGGAGTTATAGGGTTTAGGGAGGAGGTATATATTGCCTATGTAATTTGCAGTCCTTGTAAACTATTTATGGACTAAAGAAATTGTCTTTTGTTCAGCTACAGGAAATCCATATGCTGGGGTGCTAGATCCCTACTTCTCCTAGATATGCAGCTATTTAACAGGAGTTCTCCTATGTCGATAGAGACTGAAGGTATGTGATACTTAGTTACTGTTAGTACCAGGAGTCACTGAATCTCTGTTCATTCTCTAGTTGTCAATTTGATTAGTAGGAATATGTCTTTTGCTCCATTCACCTTCTGAAGTGTCATAGTGAAGTAATTTCATGTCTGCTCTGGAAATTCCATTTATGTTCTCTCTTAGAGCTAGGGAAATTGAATAAATTGAAGGTAAAAACAAAACCTATAGGGGACTTCCGGAAAGATGGCGGAACAGTAAGCAGCAGAGTAAACAGTCTCTCTGAGAGAAACAGTTCAGAGGTTGGAATACAACATTATGGAGAGGACAAGAAGGAAGGAAGTGGGACCCTGGACCCAGGGAGAATCTAAAATATGAATTGAAGCCCACAGAGAGAATAAAAAGAAGAATTTAAATGAAGAAGAAAGTAGTGGCTGGCAGCACCTTAGCCTGAAGCTGGACTCACTCTGCCAGAAGAGCTGTGGAGCCTGGGAAGTGCGGTCACGGTTGTGGTCATCCCCAGAGGTCTCAGCAGAGAGGCACAGTGCTGGAAGAGAGTGGTGGACACGGAGATCTGCCCTGGCTGGTGGCGAGTGCAAGGGACTCCATCCCCCCTACAGGAGAGAGCAATTGACCAGGAACCATTTTGGAGTCTGGTAGGATAAGCCCAGGGCCAGGACAGCACCTGTTTCTTCCAGCAGCTCCAGGTTGTGGGTGGACCCGTGGAAGTTGCTTGAACCAAGTTCCACTCCCCTGTGTGTTCTGGGCAACATCGAGTGGGTTCCTAATCAGCTTAGATCTGCAGGCCCTGGCCACTTCCGCTCCTGTGCAAATGTCGCAGTACCCAGCTCAGTGCAGAGGCATGGGTGCTCACCATCAGATACCTGTAGCCAGCACTGGCTAGAAAAACCAAACAGCCTTCTGGCAGCTCCAGTTTGTAGGCAGACCCTCGAAAGTCATTTGGACCGAGTTCTGATCCCGTGCATGTTCCATAGAACATCAGTTAGGTTCCTAACCAACTTAGATCCACAGGTCCTGGCCAGCTGTGCTCCTGTGCAAACTCCTGGGGTCCTTGTGGGCTGGTACGTAGCTCAATGCAGCGGCACAGGTGCCCACCGTTGGATGTATGTAGCCAGCACTGGACAGAAAAGCCGAACAGTCTTGCTTTGGGGGAGTTGTGGCCAGTGCCAGAGTGCCTAGAACCACACTACCCATGTGTGTGGAGAAAATCAGGAATATGCCAAGATGAACAGGGAGAGGGCAATCTCTCTCGTCCAACCCAAGCAGCGCAAGTCTAGGGGAGGTAAACATGGAGATCAAGAGTCGCATACCTGAAATGTCTGAAGTGATGTCAACTGAAGTAAAGAAACAGCTTCGTGAAGCTATAAGAGAAATTAGAACAGAAATTCTTACCCAAGTAAAAGAAGAAATGAAAAACATAATAAAAGAATTACGAAGCATCTCTAAAGAAGACACATATAAAAAAATAGAGGAGCATAGGAAAATGAGGGAAACCATGAATGAACAATATAAGAGAGGTTTAGGGGCAACTCACTCAGGACCCCTTCTGTCTCTCTCTCAGACAGAAGCTTTCTTTCAATAAATATGTCCTGCTAATAAAAAAAAAGAGAGAGGTTTAGAATGCATGAAACAGATTCAAAGAGATACCCAGAAAATTAAATATTCCATTGAAAGCTGGCGAAACCACTTGAAAGAAACTGAAGATAGACTTTCAAACCTTGAAGATAGGTTTGCAGCTTGTGATTGCAAAAGGAAAGATCTCTTAAAAATAACAAGGAACCAGGAAGTAACAATTCAACGGCTGCAAGACAATTCAAAGAAATATAACTTAAGAATTAAAAATGTGAGTGAAAAAGCAGGAGTCAAGACAAATGACATCAGGACCCTATTTACAGAAATAATTTTGGAGAGCTTCCCAAGCATGGAAAAAGAAAGTGACATCCAAATAAGTGAGACATATAGAACTCCAACTAGGCATAACCAAAACAGATATACACCTAGACATATATATCTTGGTTACTTTTTCGTCATTGCTGAGACAAACACCTGACACCCAAAATTAGGGAAGAAAAGGTTTATTTAGCTTACAGTTCTGGAGATTTCAGTTCATAATCAGCTGGCTCCAAAGCAGAGTGGCATGGCACTGGGGCAACACTTCAAGGCAGCAGCCAGAGCAAAAGAGCTAAATGCAAGCCTCTTCTCTACCCTCAAATTGTACTCAGGCCACCCCCACCATTCCCAGGGTGGATGTAACACTCGCAAAATGTCCTTGCCTTCCTCTGCACAGGATGAGGATGTTACAAACTGGGGATGTTACAAACCAGGGACCCTGGCCCCATGCTGAGTCTCTAAATTAAACTACTAAACTTCTCAAGTTGACACAGTGTATTAACCATAAGATATAATAATCAAGATCCCAGAAATTGAACTCAAGAACAGAGTATTAAAAGCTGTTAGAGAAAAGAAACAGATCACCTATAAAGGAAAACCCATCAAAATCATGGCAGACTTCTCAACTCAAACCATCAAGTCAAGAAGAGGCTGGAGTGAAGTATTGCAAGTCCTGAAAGAAAACAACTTCCAACCCAGACTGATGTACCCTGCAAAACTTTCTTTCAAAATTAATGGAGAAACGAGATACTTCCATGACAAAGAACAACTCAAGGAATTCATGACCAACAAACCAACCCTACAAAGAATACTAAAGGACATTCTAGAGAGAGATAAAAAGGAGCACGATCTCAGGAACAATAGCAGAGGGGGACCATCAAGTGGGGCCGGTCGATTGAATGGAGAGGAAAAATAGGGAGCCAATGGCAGGAAAATAGCATGGCAGAGACAATACAGTCCAAGAGGGCCTCAAGGCACCAATAGAAAGAAACACAGGCAGAGTGGATCAGGAGACAGGATCCATCAATATGCTCTATACAAGAAACACATTTAATTAGAAAATTCATAGACTGAAAGTCAAAGGAGAGAGAACAATGCCCTGTGTGACAGGGAACCAGAAAAAAAGTAGGGTTAGTCTGCCCATCAACTGCAGAATGGACAAGAAAGACATGGCATTTTATGCGGTGGAAACCTACTCAGCTATAAAGGAAGATAACCTCAAGGCTCTTGTAGGTGGATAGAGGCAACTTGAGATCATGCTCATGGACGAAATGGTTCAGAGTCACATGGGTGAATTTTGTGTTGTTTCCCTAGTATAACAAACTAAGGGAGTTAGTGGGATCGAAAGTGTACAGTACATATTGGGAAAGTCAAAGAGGAGGAATTATCTAAAAAGGGAAGGAAGTGGCCACTATTAATTTATTATCATGATTTGAAACTCATGTTGTCTTCGTTGTTCTGATTAGTTTCATTTTTTTCTGTTTTGTCTGATTTTGTTATACTTGATGACATGGACAGCTGTTTTAAAGATAACAAAATATATAATTGCAGCCATGGAGGATGTCCAATTATCTTGTTTAGAAACCCTGTGTTGCTTTTATTGTTTCATTTTGATTGATTTTACTCTATTCTGTGTTGTTTGATTGTATTATGTCTGAAGGTGTAGGCAACTATTCTGAAGATAACAAGAAGCATTATGGTAGCCACTGCTATTTTACTAGTATCTTGAAGTTCTGTATTGCTTACATTGTTGTGCTTTGTTTTGTTTTGTTTTTGTTTGATTGGTTTTATTTTGTTCTACTTTGTTTGATTTTATTTAACCCTGATAAATATATATTGCAGATAACAAGAGGCATTATGGTAGCCAATATTGATTGCTTTTTACCCTGTTTGAAAGTCATGTACCATGTTCATTGTTTTGTAGTGATTGACTCTACTCTGTTTTGTTTGATTGTATTCTTTTCAAAATAAAAAAAAAGCAGAACAAAACATATAGGTATAAAATAGTATGATTTGCAATAGAGGAGTATTATAATTAAAAATGAATGTGTCCTACAGTCAATAAAATCATAGTCCATGCTGGCCTATTGTTGCCAGTATGTGTAGCCAGTTATGAAAAAGTATTTGCAACAGGATCCACACAGGATTTTCTCAAACCAAGGAAAATCATATTCCTTTCAGAATTTTTGTTTTTCAGCTTTAGTTTAAAATCTTATTAGAAAACCATTAATTTTCTGTTATTAAGACAAAATTTTAAATTGTATAATTTTCTGTTGGAATATTTTATTCCCTCTTTTTAGAAACAATGTATTTTACTTTAAATAAATGGAGAAATTAGTCAAGTGACTACTTTTCATTATAAGAATACTGCTTAAGTGTAATTAAAACTTTCAAAAATTTTTTCTAGAAATATCTGTTGCTCATAACTCGCTTAAAAACATCAATTTATAACATTTATTTGCTGTAGACAAAACAAAAATGTTGTCTTGAAATATTTTTACTAAATAGCAGTCATTTTTTAGCAAAAAAATCACACCATTCCGGCAGAGGTATAATTTTGATAAACTAATGAGCTTTCTGACCAGAGCAGACTGAGTCTCATCTGATTTTTACAAAGATGAATTGACTATGTCAAAATTCACAATCTAGTCTAGTGAAATATTTTACTATGAAAGTTTAATTCTCATTTTTTATTTATGAAAGCAGTGGTAGTGTCAAAATAGCTTATAATATGCTGGCCATTTGGTGTGATTAATTTCGATGAGTGTCACTTGTTGATGTGTTTAGTGATTGTTGACCCATATTTAATTCTAGCAACTCTAAGTGGTATGAAATACAGTAAGTCAGCCACTGTGTGTGTGTGGAGGGGGACCTCACAGATCTTCACATCTGTTTTTTTCTGGCTTCTATGATGTCACATCTTTGTTCTTAACACTTTTCACTCTGGAGGCAGTGGTGAGATAACAGCTTTCCTTATTATTATGGGGTTCTATTTAGATGATTTCTACCACAGATCTTATATTTGAAATGTAATGAAGTGATCATTACCTCATTTTGGGGATTCCAACTTATCATCATTATAAAAGTTTTGAGGACAGTCATGAACTAAAGAACCCTTTGTTTCATTTAGCTATCAATCTTTTCTTAAGGACTCTTTATGCATGAACCAGTCATCCACCCTCTTAGGATTTACATTTTGGTAGGCTTTAGATAAAGGACTTCCAATAAGGTCATTTGTTCTTTTGGAAATTTTAGAAGGCAGAAAGGAAGGACATTAATAAGACCTTCTTTAAGGTATTTCTTTACAGAACTAGGATAAGCATTTCTTTTTTCCTAATATCAGGATAGTTATATAGTATAGGTAGTTCCTAATAAGATAATCTTCTGTCTTAGTCATTTTCTTATTGCTGGGACACAATACCCAGTACCCACAACTTAATGGAGGAGAGGTTTATTTTGGTTCAAGATTTTTAGAGAATTCAGTTCATTGTTGACTTCTAGGCATAAATGACATACTGTTGTCTGGGATTGGGCAGAGGAAAAGCTACTCACATCTTGGCATCCAGGAAGCAGAGCAGGAAGGGAGTAGGTGGGGAGAAATGCTTCTAGGTCAAGCCTCCAATTACCCCTTCTGACCTCCACCTCTTAACAGCATGTTTAGCTATAAACTAATGAGTGGAAGAGTGTAGGCCTGCCTACATGAGTTTTGGGTTCCATGAGTTTTGGAGTCCATTCTAGATCTAAACCACAGCATCTTCCAAACATATCTATTTTTTCAAATGTGATATTATTTTGGGATCATTTTAGAAATGGCAATAAACGTTTGTAAAACATCAACATTTTTCTACTAGTATAATGTTAACATAAAATTTCAAATTACTCATAGCTCACAAAAATGTCTTATAAGTCATGAAACATACATAATATGTAATGTTTCAAATATATCTTGGAGTTGGATTTTTTACATAAAGAATTGGGGGATTTCATTGTTATTATGACTTCATTTTTAATATGCAGTAAAAAGCATAAAATCAGCACTATTGCAGATACTTGCTTTAACATTTCCTTAGGAAGAAGCCATCCAGAGATAATTATTCTTTGGTATTATCCTTTTATATATTTCTCAAAATAATTCCTAAGCATTGTTTGAAGAATAATGTGAACATTATAGAACACTGTAGTTATTAGGTCAACTTACTAAGGGGAAAATGAGTGACCCAGATGATTTTGGAAAAAAGGACAGGAAACTTATACTTCTCTTAGGAGCATTCTTTAAGAATTGTTGTTTTGTGGTGGGGTTTTGTTTTGTTTTCATAATTAGAAAGTGTAGGAGCCAGCAATGTGAAAATCCCTCCTTTCCCTTACAGGCATAGCAGTTAATCTATGTGCATTTTCAGGCTTCTCAATTTGACAGGGGCAATCACCGTTTAATTTCAAAACTCCATTTATCTTAGTGATAGCCTCGGAACTATTGAGTCTCCTTTCCTTTCTGTGACTATATTACTATTTCTGTGCTTTTTGCCACAGGCTGACTTGGAAAACCCCCACTGCAGTGCTCTGGTGCATAACACAGCACAATGTGCAGGCTGCATAGATAAAGCATGACAGTCTTATAACTCCAACTTGCTGTGCATGCAGAGGGTGACAGCCTACCTGTATTGGGGAAAGCAAACAAGCAAGTGAGATGTATTCATCCTTAATCACATTTTATTTCTTCCAGAGGTGTTCCAAGAAAATGACAGACGGAACTCAGAGTTTAGGTTATCAGCTTGAGACATAATAGGGTACAGGGCATCTCCTATGGAGATAAGGCTAAGATGTACTGTTTGAACATTGACTTGCTTACTTGAAGTTAGAATTTGAATGTTTACATCAAATAAGACTCTTGGTTTTTATTTTTAAATTTTACTTTCAAAGACTTGTTTTAGTTATAAAAGTAATATGTATTTATCACTGAGATTTTTTTTTAAATCATATATACAAAATACAAAATGAAAGTCAGTTTTACCTCCATTCTACCCACAAAAGTGATCATTGTTAAGATACTGGAATAGTGATTTTGTTGACTTTTTAATGGAGAAAAAATTGGGAAGGCTGCCAGATTTACTATTACAATGTTATAATTAAGAGTGTGATGAAATAGCAGACTATACATGTATGATAGATACTCAGACACATGTAAGTAAATCTATTTTATGAAAATATTAGTTTCTTGCGAATAGTTGTTTTTCCTTTTTCTTTCATCACACTATGAATCCAGTAATATTAATTACATATATATGTGTATATATATATATATATATATATCCTCAAATATAAAAAGCATGCTTTTTAGAAGTTGTATTTATAGAATTTTGTCACCTGCATTGTACTCAAGGTAGTGCACTCTATCCTTCAGGTATACCATTTGCTGCAAATGTAAAAGCATTTGAATATAATAATAATGCTTATAAGCTTTGGAGTTAGCATTGGGTTCTCATCTCTACTCTGCCACATAGCAATTATTTTAGAATATCTTCCGTTCCTTTTAACTCCATCCTTGATTTTTATGACTGCTCTCTGTTGGTGTTCTTTTTTGCTTTGGTTACCTGTCTTAGATTTCTTTGCAGATTTCTTTGCTTCCATTTCGTGAATGTTTATAACCCTCTAGTTTCTATCAGAAGCTCTCTTATTTATATTTTAATTTTGATACAGGTTTTCACTAAGTTGCTCATGCTGTTCTCTCACTTGTTATCCTTCTGCTTTAGCACTTCTTACCCCCAGTAACTGGGAATAGAAACTTGTGCTACCATGTCCCACTTTGAAGCCCTCTTCTTACTCTTTACATTCTCAATGGACATTTGTAAAACTGAAATCAGGACAATGTATCTTTCACATTATTGTAAATTTCAAAGAACATAAGGATATAGAGCAGCACTTAACTTAGTGCCTGACTATACCAACTGCTCAATAAATATTCCTTGTTGTTAGTTATGTTAGCAGTACCATTTCAATAGTGCAATGACATGGATATAACTATAATGTGTAAGTAGTCTATAGTGTATGAATAAATGATATTAAGGTTTTTTTTAACTTTTATTTCCTGAAACACATTCTCAAACAGAATAGAATAGAGTACCAGTAAATTGTATAAATATTTGTTTAACCTTAAAACAATTATCAGTGATTCTATAATTACAAATTCACAGGAAGTTGTGAAAAAAGAACAGA
Organism: Cuniculus paca; assembly: GCA_004365215.1. Taxonomy (NCBI): domain Eukaryota; kingdom Metazoa; phylum Chordata; class Mammalia; order Rodentia; family Cuniculidae; genus Cuniculus; species Cuniculus paca. Next base: position 6,327 of record RJWT010006789.1, on the reverse strand, counting down.
GACCCTTCATGTCCCTTACCCAATTACTCCATTGGTTACATTTTATATAATTATAGTACTATATCAAAATCATGGAATTAGCATTAATACTATATGTAAATATAGGTTTTTGTAATTTATCATATGGACATATGCCTAGAATTTTCTTACAAGGAAATGTAGCTCTGGAAATGGTTAAGAGAAAGGTAAAGCAAAAAAAGTAAAATATACGAGGTGAAAAATCATGAGGTAAAGGAATCAGAAATACACTGTTAACAATATACTTGAAATGGTATAATTTGAAAGTAGATTGGAATTAAAGGTGGACATTTTTTCTCCAAATCCATTTTATTTCAAGGAGAAAAAAAAAAGAAAAAAAGAAAAACTAAAAATTTTAAAGCACAAAAAGGTGCACATTTTAATCTGTACAGTGATTAAACATTTTAAAATGTATAAATTTAAGCCAGTAGTTGAGACAAAGTGGAATAAAAATACCCAGCTAAATCAAAAGCAAGCAGAAAAAGAAGAAATAGGAACAAAGAACAGGATGACATTAACAGTTGAGTTTATGGTAGATTTCAATTCAGCATGTCATTACATTAAATGAAAAGATCACTGGGTTAATAGATGTATCAGATTTGATATTAAAATCAAGTCTCAAATATTAGGTATTTTCAAGCACACACCTGTAATCCTAGTGCTGAGGCAGCCACTCTAGTTTGAGGCCAGCCTGAACTATGTAGTGAGACCCTGTCTCCAAAAAGGGGATAAAACAAAACAGAACAAAACTCCTTTCAATTTAGATATGGAGAGTTTAAAAGTTAAAAGGATGGGGGAAAAATACATATATATATATATATATATATATATATATATATATATATAATCTTGTGGACATTGATCAAAACAAAGCTACCATGGCTAACATAGTACAGGCCAAGTCAAACATCAGAACTAAGAATATCGAAAGGGATAAAAAGTAGATTACATAATGATAATGATAAAAATAGTTTACTAAGAACACCTGACAGTTCTAAATAAATGATCCCATACATCCGATAATAAAACTTTAAAAAACTAATGGAAATGAAAAGGGAAATAGATAAATTTGTGGTTTACTTGGAGATTTCACTTTTCTCTAAGTGATCAGTAGAACTAGACAGAACCTCACTGTCAGAACACGTGAATAGCACCGTTGACCAGTGTGGATTGGGTACCTCTTACTCTACCTTGCATCCTACTGAGCACGACAGAATACATAGGCATAGTCTTTCCAATTTCATGAAATTAAACCATGTTCTATTAAATTTTAACAAGTTCAATTGAATCAAAGTCACACAAAGTATGTTCTTTTATGACAGTGGTAGTAAACTAGAAATCAATAGAAACAAGACTTTTGTAAAATTGTTAAATAGTGACAAGTTGAACAACTCCCTTTTAAATTGCCCATGACTAAAGAGGAAGTCACTTGGGAAATTGGAAAATGTTGTGTGTTAATTAAAAATGAAAAAGTTTATTATAGTTTTTGGGAAACAAGTAAAATAGTGCTCAGAAAGAAATTTTATAGCGTTAACTTCTTAAATTAGAAAAAAATTGTCTCGTGAACCTTTGTCTTACAAAACAAGTAAAAAAAATTTTCTTCACAGTGAAGGATATAATGAAGACAGGCAGAGTGAAAGGAGGGAGGGCATAAAAAACTAATCTTTGAAATGATTAGGTACTTAGCAACATTGAAAAAGGTAAAAAAGAAGGTGTCACAGGTTATCAATATCAGCAACAAAAAGGGGAGTGAGCTCTACAGGATTAAAAGGAAAATAAGGAAATACCACAATTAGATAACTTGGTCGACTTAATCAAATTACTTGTAAGAAAACCTCAAGGCTTATCCCACAAGAGACAGATAAACTGAGTAGTTCCTTGTTTATTATTGAAATTAAAATTGTAAATAAAATATTTCCAGGATAAAACTCTAGATTCAGATGCCATCATTGGCATATTCTATAAAATGGGAAAGAAAGAAATTACACCAATTCTATCCAAACCCTTCCAAAAATTTAGACCTGGAAGAAACATTTTGTTTCATTGCATAGATCCAGCACTACCCTAATACCCAAACTACGTATTTACCATGTAACAGACTAAAGAGAAGCTGTATGGTCATATCAGTGGATACAGAAAAGGAATTAAAGTTTGTTGCCTATTCCCAGGAAAAATTCAGGAAAGTATGCATAGAAAGAATGTCCTCAATCTGATAAAGGGCATTTATGGAAAGCCAACTGTAACTATTAGCATTAATGTTGTTACACTGAATTCCATCTACCTTAATTCTATCCACAAGACTGAATAGAAGGCAAGGAGCTGTGCTTTTTATCACTTGTTCAACATCATATCTGAATGCAGGCCTTGGCCAGTGATTTTAGCAAGATTAAATGGAGGTCAAAAATTCTTTAAGAAGAAATGTTTATATAAAACCCCAAAGAATCTACAAAATGCTAATAAAAGCTATAGATGGCGTCTGTAAAATTTTAAGATACAAGGTCAAAATAATCCATTGTATTTCTATTTGAATATGAAAATAAAAAAATATTTCCATGGATACCAAAATGCATAGACATAACTCTTGCAGCACACATGAAAATCTGAATGTTGAAAATTTTAAAACAGTAATGAATAAAATCAAAGAAATCCAAAATAGATATTATCAGTTGGAAGATACAATATTTTTAAGACATTGGCTTCTCACAATATACATCCCATTCATATTTTTAGCAGGATTTACTGTATAAAATTATGATTTGATTATGAAATTTATATAGAAAAAGAAAACTAGAATATCTAAATTTTATATAAAAATATAGTCATGACTTATTTCAGTGTTTAGTATAAAGTTCAATAATGTGGTGAAAGGACAGACACATGAAACTATAGAACAAATAGAGATTCCACAAGTAAATCTGCACATACAAGGTCAGTTTCTTTTTAGCAAAAGTTCCAGTGCATCAGTTTGTTATTTCAACAGGTAAATAGTTTGAAATGTTAAGTATGTACATAAAATTGAATGTTGGTGCATGATCAAATGTGTATAAAAATTAACTGAAATTGGGTCACAGGCTAATATCAAAGTAGAAAATATAACTCATAGAGAAAAATCTTTTTTGCAAACAGGCAGATATTTTTTCATAAAAATAAAAACTGCTCTTTGAAAGACACTATGACAATAACCAAAAAACAAACTAAAGGCTTGGGAGAATATGTTTGCAAAACATATTAGACAAAAGTACTTTCCTCTGGGATGTGTATAAAGAATTCTTGACATTCAACATTGTCTTAGTTACTTTTCTCTCATTGCTGAGACAAAATACCTGCTCCCCAAAATTAAGGAAGGAAAGGTTTATTTAGCTTATAGTTTGTAGAAGTTTCAGCCCATAATCAGCTGGCTCCCAAGCAGGGTGGCATGGCAAAGGGGCAACACTTCACAGCAGCAGAAGACAGCTAAAGCAACAAGAACAAAAAGGGAAAGAGAGTAAGTCTCTTTTCCTCTCTTATATTGTATGCAGGCTCCCTTCCCTGCAGGTAGCACTCACACCATCCTCTGTTTCCTCCTCTTTCACGGCTGAGGATGTTTACAAAATAAGGACTCTGGCTGCTTGCTGAGTCACTTAGTTAAACGTCTAAACTTTTCAAGTTGACACAATGAATCAACCATTACAATATTCCTGGAGTGTAAACAACCTCCCTCGGGAATGTCCTCTACATCCTAGGATGTAGAACTGCTGAGTTAGTTAAGCTTCTAAACATCTCAAGTTGACACAGTGTATCAATCATTACAAACATTGAGGCAACCTTAAAAATAATTGTATAAAAATTTGGCATTACATTTCAATGAAGGAGGTATATAGATAGCACCTAAGCCCACAGCAATATGATTAATGTAACTATATTAGGTAAAGTAAATAAAAGTGCAATGAGGTGCCATTATATATCTGTGGAATAGTTAAAATCAAGGTAAGTGACAGTGCCTAGTGCTAATGTCAGTGTGTTAGAACTATAATTCTCACTAATAGCTGGTGGGAATGCAAAATGATATAGCCATATACCATGACTGGAAAACTGACAGTTTGTAATCAAGTTAAACATTATAATGTATCATGCTGACAATCCCACTCTTAAAAACTTAAGAGAAATGAAATTTTGTGTTCAAAGACTTGTATATATTGTTTATAGGTCCTTTATTTGTAATCACCAAAACTGTAAACAAATTGATGTTATTCAGGTGGTGAATGAATTAACACACCATGTTATACACATCATAGTACTCAGCACTAAAAAAAAGAACAAACTGTAGATACTATCAACACAGATGAATTTGAGATGTCTTATGCTAGAGGAAAGAAGCTGGCTAAAAAGGCTCCATAATTCTACTACATTCTGTTTCTTATGAACAAAATTTGTAAGGATAGAAGACAGATTAGGGCCAGAGACTGTACATGGGTGGAGTGGTTGGTTGATTAGAAAGGAACACAAAGAAGTATTTGTTCTGATAAAACAGTTGTATATTTTGATTGTGGTGGAGGTTGCACAGCTGCATTCTATTCTTGGGTGGTAGGTGGACATTGCTGGCATTCTTTTTTGAAATATTCAGAAGTGTACACATTGAAGGGTCAATTTTACTACATGTAAATTAAAAAAAACTAAATATAAATCCATAGTTTTAATGTTACTAGATTAACTGTGAAAGTGACTAATAATGCTACTGGTAGCTCAGGATTATTAGGAGAAGGAAAAGTGCTGAAGAAAAACAGGGAATAAGAGGAAAGAGAATGTTGATCCTAAGAGAAAAAAGGAATATTTGTAAACCAAGAAGCATGATGTCTAACATCCTGACCCAGACTTAGTGTTTACATCCCTTCTGGGAACACTATTGAACTTTGGTTGGTGGTATTCTTCCCAGAAAGCTTGTGGCCATGAATTTCCTTCAAGTTAGAAAGTTCTGATCTCATGTAGCTATTTCGGTAGCTAAGGTTCTATTGCCAGAATCGTGACATGAATATTGGTTTTAGTTTTTACTGCTTCATCATAATCATTTCTACATTCAAGATTAAATGAGATATGTAATATTAGCACAGTGGCTGGCACTAAGTTTCAATAATTAACTTTCATAAATTGATGATGGTAGCTCTTCCTTTGTGGGTGAGAAATGAGAGATTTAATGCAGTTATGTTATATAGTTAATAACTGAAGTGCTGTGTCCAACCTGGATTCCTGACCTAAGTCCTATGCTCTTTGCCACTAGGCTGTACTCACCTTTGAGTTAGGTAGCTTCCTGATCTTCTTGAAGACTGAAAACAAACAGGGATGCAGAAGTTATTTGTTTCTAGTATTTCCCATGAAAATGATCATCTCAGTTCAAATCTACTACCTGTTTTTTATATTGTTTTATTTTTAGCTGAAGAGAATTTTAAATATGCCTTAGTCTGAAATGATATCTATGTTAGGTTTTAGGAGATACAGGTTACAAGAGAATGGGGGAAATATTCCTAAATTAAGTTTCAAAATATTGTCACATGGTATCATTAGCCTTCCAGGGTTTGTCAAACTCTAGTTCACTCTTGCCTCATGTCAGATCTGTTGGAAAGCTGTGACAAACAGTTGGGATGTCAAAGACAGCTAAAATCCTCAGAGAAGTGCATAGAGATGCATAAATCTATTGTCTAATAAACTGCACTAGGGGCAGGTGTCTCAAAACCCTAACTCATGGTGATGTGGGCGCTTGGGTTTTGTTAACCAGCAATAGCATTTTAGCATTGACAGCTCTTGAAAAGACAAGTTCGAGCCATGCTGGGACCGGGAGGAGCAGATCAAGGATCCAACTAGCCAGCCTTCCTGGTAAGCTGTGCAGATCGTGCAGGACCCAGGAAGACAGGGAAAAGCCAGAAACACTCGAGAGTCAGCCATGCTGGCACGGGGAGGAGCCGATCATAGATCCAACTAGCCGGCCTTTCTGGTAAGCCACGCAGATCGTACGGAACCCAGGAAGACAAGGAAAAGCCAGAAACTCCCGAGAATCAGCCGTGCTGGGACTGGGAGGAGCCGATCAAGGATCCAACTAGCCAGCCTTTCTGATAAGCTGCACAGACCGTGTGGGACCCAGGAAGAGAAAGAAGTCAGTGTCTCATGTAAGCCTACCACAGCATGCAGACTGAAAATCACCAAACCCTCTCACCCCATAAGCCACCAGCTGGTTTGGAGGTCAACCTGAGCTAATAGCAATTGAGGTACAAAAAGCACCTGAAGGATTGTATTGTTAGGTTGAATTTACAGGCATGGGGTTGACAGTCTGAGCATGTA
>RJWT010006788.1:0-28575 GCA_004365215.1 Cuniculus paca | reverse complement strand
AATCTAAGTAAAAGACTAAAATATGAAAAATATGGTGTGAGTTTAAATTTTTTAAAAAAATTATTGTCAAAGACAAATTTCCATTAATCCTCCTCTGAATATTCCCCTCTCTTTGAGTGCATTTATCCCATCATTCTCACCACCTCCTGAAGCAGCTCTGAAGTCCTTCATTGTGTCTTTAGTTGCACAGTTGTGTTGTGTTGATGTCCTGCATTGGTTCAAAATGTTTATTTCCCGATCATTTTGACTCTGAGGAAGAACTAGAATTTATGTAGTGGCAAAGCCAGTGAATAAGGTGGATGAGGACGCACTGTCATGTTTTCTCAAGCCTGCCTTTCTGTGTTGGGTGCCACTTGGCAGGCGCATTCACCGTGTTTTTGATCACAGCTCATAAACACATGAAAAGGGTCTTTCAGAACTGCTTTAGAAAGTGGCAAGAGTGATAGGGTAAATGTGTTCCAAGCAAGTGAGAGTATTTTGAGGGGGATTAATAGTAATGTGTATGTTACTGTAATTTTCCTCATATTTTTCAATCACTCCTTATATAAAGTTCTATAAGATACATTTCTATTGTCAGGTTGAAATAGTGGAGCTTCCAGTATAGCTAATACATGACGCTTTCTTTGTAGTATCTTGTAGTGGAAATTATTCTCTTAGATGGGAATTTAAGTGAATCAAATGCCTTCCAATTTATGTTTACAGTGATCACGACACATAAATCTATTACCTTTTCTGTAAGTTGTATTTTGAAGTTTTGAATACGTGATACGTGAGTTAAAATATCAAAGTATAGGATAAATGTTATGCCGATCAAAATGCAAGAAATACTGAGAAGCTTGTTTTCTTTAATGGAAGAAACTATGTTACGCTAAGGTCCTCTGTGTAGAATTTTCTAGGAAAGGAGAAAAATCCAAATGTCTAATTTTCCCCAGAATGTGTGAACTCTCTGTATATTAGCTCTGCAGCTATGTTACCAAGCTGCAAGAAGAAAGGGGGTCTCTTCATCTTAATGTCAGCGGATTCTGAGGGATTTCAAATTACTGGGATGGTCCCAGACACCTAGTGACTCCCTAGTGATCAAAAAATCTTGTTGGCTGCTGGCAGTAGTTTGCATGGAGACTAAATTTTACCTTAAACCTTTTGGAAAAGTGGAGAAGCCACAAATCCAGAGGCTGTTCAGAACAACAAAGAAGGGTTGAGGTGTCTTTGGCTTCTGACAGGAGCGTCTGAATTCCTAAAGGAATTCGAGGCCTAGAGTTGATCCAGCTGGCAGGAGGTATCGATCTCCACTTGAATTCACTGAATAAATAATGGTTGCCATAGTTATTGAGCCGTCACAACTGGCTGGAGAGCAAGGAAAACTCCAAGGCCCCCTTCTGTGAGTTTGGCCCTGAGAAAGTCTGGCTACGAGGTTCCATATAATCAACCCCCTCCAGAAATTCAGCCACCATATTGCTCAGTTTCTCCATCTCCATAATGAATATGGCATCTCAAATATTGTGTGTAACATGAAGCACTGAAAGGAAGGGAAAGCTTAAATCAATGGATTGGTGTTTTATTCTGAGAAAAGCATCTCTCCCTAGCTTGTGAATCATATGTGATGTATCTCAATACTAACAGAGCTTAGTATTAGCACAAGGGTGTTTCACCATGTTACAGTTACTAGAAGGCCTCACAAAGGACCAACTGCCATCTTGTTTCTGTTTTAAAATTGCTATACAAAACAGCACTAACCTGGAAATTTTATAAGAAAGCGAAAACTCTTATCCAATCACCTCTTAAATATTATCATATTTTGCTTCCTTTCATCCTTTTCTATATGTGGAAATAATTTTTGCATAAATGTAATTACAATTTAGGTATTAATATTCTAGCCTTCATTTAATACGATGAATATTCTTCCATGTTGCTTCGTAGTCTTCATGCTTGTCTTTTTCCATGTCTACAGACTCTTCCATTACATGGATATACCATTATTTACCTATCAGATTTCCTATCCTTCAATCTTTTATCTTTTTCCAGTATTTGTTTTTGTCCTTGGGCAGTGGATATTGGTAAAAGGGTAACACTACACCAAATGTCTCCATGTATAGAGTTTTATTTTTCTGTCGAATTTTTCCTTTGTATAAATTCCCAAGAGTGGAATTACTTGGTCAGAGGCTATGAACATTTTATAGCTCTTGAAATTTACTGCTAAATTTGCAGCCTGCTTTTGTGCTTTTGGAGGGGAGATAAAACTTTAGACAGAACACCACTGCAGGCAGGATGTCTTGAAGTTCACTCTTGGGTGCTTCCTCTGTGACAAAACACAAAATTGTGTATTTAGTGCAGATAAGCTAAAAGGAAAAGTTTGCACCTGGGCTGATTAGCAACTAGTGTTCCCAGGGAAAGCAAAGTTATGCACTGCAAAGCTTTTGAATTAGGGGACTTTACTGCCTTTGTTTGATGTTGCAGTTGCTAACCTCTTGCCAAGTGTCAGGCACTGTCTTAAGTGCTGCCTGTCCCATGCGTGCAGCACTCTGCTGTTGACAGAATGCTTTTATGTAACATCATCTTAGTTGAGCTTCACAGCCTCCCATGGAGGTAGGTTTTGTTATAATCACACTTTTGTTTTAATTTATCATGTAATATTTAAGATAGAAAAAATACAACAAAGACTCATGCATTTACCGTCCCATAACCCCCATTTTTTTATGAAGACATTGAGCCTTATAGAGAGATTAGGTCACATGGCTAATAGTGACAGAACCAGAACTGCAGTTTGGGTCTGTTGAGCTCCTAGGCCTAGTGCCCCTTTCTCTAGGGAGTGTGGCATGGAGATGCAAGTTAGTATATGTGCTGCTAAAGCGAGCACATTGAGATGCAAGTTAAAATCCACTGAGATGTGGCTAGCAATTTTCATGGTTTTACTTTAATCTAATTTAACACATCAGGGCTAGAAAGGACCTGAGAAGTTATTAACCCAACCCCTTTTTTGACATGGCGAGGGACTTGTCCAAGTCATACACAACTAACCAAGCTAGGGAAAACAGATTCAGGACAAGGAAAAAGAAAAATATCTGGATAGTGGCTTCATTTTTCTGGTTGGCTTTTGATTTAGAGAAATTAATAACAAAAATTTATGACTAAGTCTAAGAGAAATCAGAAACTAATCCTTGATTTCCCATTAGAGTGATGTCTGTGTCTCTCAAGAATTGATTTTTACATGTAAATATATGGAGAAAGAAAAACTTTGAGGTAACTGAGGCCAAGCTCTTCCCTTAGAAAAGAGGCTGTGTCATCTAAAGGCTGAGGGGGTCTGCATATCAGAGTCCTTTCTCATCATAGGGAAATGCAGCAGGACTTTGTAACAAGAGGACAGAATCTGCTTGGAAGATAGGGTTCAAGTTCCATCTTTTAGCAGCCTTGTGACTTTAGGAAAACCATTAAAAATTACACATAAAAGAGATCATAATATTTAACTTGGGGATTCTTTTCTATGTTGTTTTATAAAGTATAAGGGTGGCATTCATATATTGATATGCTGTAAAATGCCTGCACCACATTCTTCCGGGTCTGCTCCTTTTCATTGAGGTTTTCATCTCACAGCAGGAGAACATGTATATTTTGCAAAGAGTACAAGGTTTATGTGAATAGGAGTTTCAAGGAGACAGGGGAGAGAAAGGGAGGAGAAAAGCTGGATTCTTCCCAATGCTGGTTAGTAAGAAAGCATAAAAATACACTTTGGGTTAGGTCTTGCAGGGCAGCCCTTGCATTATAGAATTAGCCTTCCTACCTCCCTCAAGTGAGTCCGTCAAGATGGGAACATTAATTCATTTACCTGATCCATGTCCCTGTCACTCTGAAAAAGAGTTGCCTACTGACAGGGTTTTGTAAGGTCTTAATGGGATAATGTGTGCAAAATAATAACCACTTGTCATGCATTCATTGGGGCTGTGTGTGAGGAACTGTATGCTGCACTTGTGTTATTCACCTATTGACCCTCCAAGAAACCCTGGATGATCATTATCTTCATCTCATACAGAAACTGGGGCTCAGAAATTAATTACATAAGGACACACAGCAAGTAAGCAACAGTACTAAAACGCAAACCCTGGTGTCGTTTGATACAAAGACCATAACCTACCTTTCAGAAGGAAGGTACTTTAAGTATGACCTCTACTATTCTGAAAGGGACAGACCTTGTTTAGGAATATAGAGTGTTTTAAAATTTATCTGCCTCTTAAGTTTGTCCTTTTCTATCTTTCTGCAGAACGACATGGGTTAAAAGAACCAAAGAGAGTGGAGGAGCTATGCAACAAGATCACAAGTAGCTTAAAAGACCACCAGAGTAAAGGACAGGCCCTGGAGCCCACCGAGCCCAAGGTCCTAGGTGCACTGGTAGAACTGCGGAAGATCTGCACCCTGGGCCTCCAGCGCATCTTCTACCTGAAGCTGGAAGACTTGGTGTCTCCACCTTCCATCATCGACAAGCTCTTCCTGGATACCCTACCTTTCTAAGCAGCAGCAACCTGAGCAGGGAGGCCTCCTCATCTGCTAGCTCCTGCTTGTTAAGCAGAAAGAGATGGGGCTGGTCACCTAGCATTTTTCTGTCCTTCCTTCAGAGAAAAAACAGCTCCTATAGAAAGCAAAGACATTTTTCTGGAATCTTTCCTGACAACCTAAAACCAGAAAACTTACAGAGTATTGTGTTGGAGTTGTGTTTTCTATTTAGGCTTCAAGGGTGGGGTGGGAAGGGTTATAGTTCATGAGGGTTTTCTAAGAAATTGCTAACAAAGCACTTTTGGACGATGGTATCCCAGCAGGAAAAAAAAAAAGGATAATTTACCTGTTTTAAAACTTTCTGGGGAATACAATTATGGTTGCTTTGTATTTAAAAGCAAGAACAGCCAACGGTTGTTCGCCAGGGTAGGATTCGTCTTAAGATTGATCCCTTTAGAATACACTTCCTGTATCAAGGGTAAGTATGTGGTGCAAATAAGACAGAAATTCCCTTTTTGTAATTTCTTTCTTTCTTTTTTATTTTACTTTAACAAATGGTAAAAGATGAAAGATTACCTACAATTCAGACATAGCAAAACAATAATGGCTGTTCGCTTCCATATACAAGTGCAATTTTTAAAGTGCTGTCTTACTAAGTCTTGTTCATGAACTCTCCTTTATTTTATATGGATTAAAAAGGAAGCAGTCATGTTTGCAAATAACATGCTAATTTCCCTAGCAAAGACTTGGTCCACATGCCCTAAGAACCCTTTTGAAGTATGGTCCATCCAAGACTTTTAGGCCATTCTTCATGGAACTAGATCCCTGCCAACTCTCTAGCTGTTCTGATGGGGGATTATGAAATGGATTACATACCACTTTTTTGGTTGTATTCTGTCAACCCTGCCAGAGTTCTCTAAACATCCTTCAGTTGTACCAACTTACTGATACATTCATTCAGAATTATAAGGAGTAATGCTGGAGATATAGCTCAGTGGCATAAGTGCCTGCCTGGCAAGCGCAGGGTCATGAGTTTGATTCCTGGTGCAAAAAAAAAAAAAAGAAATATAAGGAGATTTGATGAATCAATCAAGTATTTAATCCCCAGATGAGAACATGCAAATAAGTAGGAACTGGGTCATACAGGGTAAACAGGATAGTAAGGAGATAAGTATTATATATATATGATATATATCTCCTATATATATAATTTAATTTTTGTTATTGGTTAAAGAGATAATTTTGGAGAGTGAGCAAGTCTTTTTTTTTTAAATAGTATTAATGTGAGTACTAGAAAAGATTAGTGGGCTGCGTTTCAACATTCCGTGTTCGTACTCCCTTTTGTATGTTTATACTGTTAATGCCATATTATTATGAGATAATTTGTTGCATAGTGTCCTTATTTGTATAAACATTTGTATGCACGTTATATTGTAATAGCTTTGCCTGTATTTATTGCAAAACTACCAGCTCTTAGCAGCTGAATTGCAGAATAATTAAATGGGGTGTTCATAGTGACTTGGATACACCAATTAGAAACTAAGCAAATATATATAAATATAGCAGGTTACATATATATATTTATAATGTCTTTTTATTAACCATTTGTACAATAAATGTCACTTCCCATGCCGTTATTTTATGGTTCATTTGCAGTGACTTTTAAGGCAGTACTGTTTAGCACTTTGATATTAAAATTTTGCTTATGTTTTGCTAAATTCAAATAATGTTTGAAGATTTTTAGGTCTAAAAGTCTTTATATTATATACACTGTATGAAGTCAAAATATCTTTGGCCATTTTGCTAAGAAACAAACTTTGAATGTCAAACTGATGTCACAGTAGTTCTCATTAGCTTTAAATCATTTTTGCTTTAGTCTTTTTAAAGAAAAATAACAACTATGCTGTTTATATTGTCATTAAATCATACAATCAAACAAATGCCAAATGAATTGCCTAATTGCTGCAAATTATAACCTAGATAACAGATCATATAATTTTTCCTGAGTCATTCTGATATTTGACTGTGTATTATGTTTGTGTGAGCTTTTATGAAAGATTATTATTTTTGTATGAAGATGATAGGATCTGGATTGGTAAGGTTTTGAAATGTTAGACCTGGAAGGACCCTGATTTGTTAACCGGTCCAGTCTCCTGCAATTCATAGAGGAGAAAACAAAGGTCCATTGAAAGGTGAAAGAGTGTCACAAAGTCAAACTGCTAATAACAGAGTCAAGAATGAGATTTAACTCACCTTTCCATAGTCTTTTTCCCTCAACTTTCTGCAACTATAAGAAAATAGGCTTTTAAATATAATCACTAGTATTAACATGTTACCCGAAGATAACCACAAATAAAGTAGTACTCTTGTATTAATTTTTTGAGCTTATATGCAAACATAATAAACATTATTAAATATCAGGAAAGCTAAAATTTCATACAAAATAGCTTCAGACCAAATTCAAATTGAATTTGAATAAATTAGAAGTACTGTGCATACATAACCTTCTTGTGCACCATGAATATTTGGAAAGTTAATCCTTGTTTTTGTCATGTCTGAAAAGGAAAAGCAAAACAAAAACAGAACAAAAAAATGCTTTACTTGTTATTTTTACATCCATCAGATTTAAGAAAAAGGACTTTTTTAGCTGTCATATTTTGTCGATTGGGAGGAATAAAGAAGCTTTTTTAGTATAGGTCCAGACACTAGTGCTGAAAATAATGATTATAGCCAGTGTTTTTCTGTCTTCCATAGTTATTACAACTATGAGAGCCTCCCAAGTCATGCATCAATTCGCCTCTCCCTCCCTCCTTGCTGCCCTCCCTCCCTCTCTGTCTTAATGTTAACACACAAGTTTATACAGAGTGGATGACCACACTAGCTCAGAAGAAGACAGCAAGCATTACAGCAGGTGGTTCTTCCCCTTGGGGGAGAGCTCTCTCAGTATGAACATGCCTTCCATGGGCAGAAATCAGGAATCCACCAGCTGTTAATGGAGAGTGCCTTGCTTTTATTTCAGACAGCAGAGTTTTCCTGAGTTCCTCTACTCCTCTAACAGCATTGCTCTTTAGTGTGTGTTAACCTGTGGTTTGGAAGAAATGCTCTTGTACATTAACAATGTAAATTTAAATGATTAAATTAAATTACATTTTACCAATGGCTACTGGTGTGTTGAATAGGCATGCTTAATTTAACACTTTCCTCTTTATCATTTATATAATAGTATTTACTGTGAATGCTTAAACACATTCCAAAATGGATTTTTTTTAAAAAAGGCTTAGTAATGCTGGAAAATTAATAGGCATTCTGAATTGGAAATAGATTAAACCTCACTGATTCGAAGGAAGGACACTCTAAATTCAATAACCATTTATTGACTACTTCCTGGGGGCAAAGCACTGCTGGGTGCTCTGAAAAGATACAGACATGTACGGTGTATGAAATTCTATTTCTTTCCCAACTGTACATAACTTAAAGACAGCCAACAATTCATTGCCTAACACTATTTTTTAGAGCTCTGAAGGATTTGGTTTTATATCAAGATGATAGGATAATTTTTGTGAACTAAAATGTATAAGAATCAGGGCTATCGTTTTCAAAGATTGGGCAGTGCTCTGCCTTTTTGTTTAACCCATTGCTATTACATGTCTTGGGAGTCCCTTTTTTTTTTTTTTTTGAGGGAAATGCAAGTGCAACTTTACTTAAAACATCATATATTCTCAGTACTCATATGGTTTTTGTAGGTTGATGGCTCAAAAGTAGAAACATGAGAGCTCCCGTCATTTAGCTCAGCAGTTCATACCATATCTGTGATGTTTAAGTATGGTGTGTGATCTAAGAGTCAAACCCTTCTTGCTGCTTCTCAACAGAACTTTCGTTACTAAGACTATAAAATATGATTAGTAAGAAAGGAGAGATACAGTGCAGCACCATCTTGCATATGAATTAAAATATTGGTATTTGGCCAAAAAGAAAAAAAAGAAGAGTGAAGCTCCTTTTTTGGGAACAATAGAAACAAAGGGTTGGTTTGAATGAGGCAGGGAATACAAAGGTTAGGGCTAAATGAAGGACACTTATCTATAGTTGAATTTTATGTTAAGTGCACAAAGATAAACACAGAAAACTCATTGTTGACTTTTTCTTAATTGTGGTAAAATACACATTCTATAAAATTTATTGTCTTAGCCATTTTTAAGTGTGCAGTTCATTAGTGTTAAGTACATTTATAGTATGAAACCATTCTTCAGAACTCTTTCGCATTTTGCAAAACTGAACCTATACTCATTAAAAAACGGTTCTCCATTCCTCCCTTCCACAGCTCCTAACAACTACCATTCTATCCTATAAGAATTCATATAAATGGAATCATGCAGGATTTGTCCTTTTATGACTAGATTGTTTTGCTTAGAATGCTGTGGCATGTGTTAGAATTTCTTTTTTTTAAGGCAGAAAAATATTTCATTGTACATACATATATGTCACATTTTGTTCATCTTTTTATCCATTGATGGACACGAGTAATTTTCATATCTTGACTACTGTATTGTGAATAATACCACTATGAAAATGGGTGTACAAATGTGTTTTTAATATCCTGCTTTCTACTCTTGGTAATGAATTGATATTTGAGTATGTTTTAAGTGCTTTCCAATGATAACCATGATTTTATGTGACTTTTATTGTTTTTATTTTGCCTTAGACACTGATTTCAGAGGATTCACATTTCCTTCTTTGAGGGCACCTGAAATTTCTTCATGAGCAAAGATGTTTATAAACCTATTTTTAAGGGTAGGCTAAAAACTGAAAAGACTAAAATCTTAAGAGTGTTAGTACTTGTCAACATAGTTTTCTTTGAAAGAGTCCAACTGGTTAAAAATCCCAAGTGTCAAAGGGAGTTTTTGTACTTTCTTTTATTTAACAGTCCTGACCATGAATAAAATTCTTCAGGAAATGCTTCAGAAAATTCTTCCTCAGGGTTGTCCCTGAGCTGCTCTGTGACATTGACACTGTCAATATTTTCTTTGGCTTACGTTGCAAGCACACTGTCATTCTTGTTTTATTGTTTTTATCTCTGACCCATTTCATGGTTTCATCAACCCAGTGATCATTAGCCCCTTCTCTGATCATCTGCTATGATACTGGCTGTCCCCCAAGGTGAACCTCCAAGATTATTTGATTTGAGGGAGAGGAGGAGACCTAACATTTATTAAGCAGCTAGTGTGTGTGCCAGATATTTTAGTAAACAATTTTATTGATGATTTCATTTAATGCTCACAACTTCTAAGAAGCTTGGTTGTCCTCAGTCTGAAAAACAGGGAAAGAGGCTGGGAGAGGGAAAGTATCTAACCCAAGTTCTCACAGATAGAAGGTGGAGTTTGAAGACTCGTCAGATAAGTAGACTATACTCCCCCTGAATGCCTTCGTGGAGCTGTCATTAAACCCTGTTCACAGTCTTTACCCTCAGCTCCTTTCCCATCACTGAATAGTAAAAACTCAATGTGAGGACCACAGCTACTGTCCAAAACTCTGACTCAATCTCATTTTGCCTTATGTATGCACCAGTCCAAGCTCCTACAATTCATAGAGGAGAAAACTAAGGTCCATTGCAAGGTGAAAGAGTTTCACAAAGTCAGACTGCTGATAGCAAACTCAAGAATGAGATTTAACTCACCTTTCCATAGTCAAACTTCCCAGAATTAGCTGTCTTGCTAATTCTTCAGACTCTTTGATTCCCATGGTTTTTTCTCCAGTTTTCCAACTCTTCCTTACCAGGTTTAGACACACTGAGCCATGTAATAACTAGGGTCTTCTCTACTCTTGGAATCCCTCTGGCTGCTTCTCCCTGTGAACATCAATGTTCCCTACCCTTGGATTAGACAGCTATCTTTCAACTCCTCATCACTCTTTTCTGCTTCTGATCAACCTTCCAATTTCAGGTGTTTTAAAATTTCCATATAGGCTAGAGTCAACAGTATCAAGGATGTCATCTGGACTCTGCAACCATCTCTCTGTCCCCTTCTGTCTCCTTCCACTAAACCTGCAAAGAGCAAACCCATCACCCCAGTATCTGCTTTACTTGTTCCTGCAGAGAGACACTGAAACAATACAGAGAACCAAGCAATCTTTGCTCATATAAGAGTTGTTTTCTTCCTAGAAGCCTGAGTTTTATTTTGCTCTATGAATTTATGCATCCTCTCACAAACTTTCTATCTTTCATTCCTAAAACCCTCGTTTCTTCCCTGAACCATTTCATCTTTGTTCATTTTTTTTCTGTCAGCTTTGTAATCAATGGTTCAGAATCATACAAAGGTGTTTTTCAATACAGTCATGTATTGGTCGAGGATGAGTTTTATATATATATATATAGTCCCATAAGATTATAATGGGCAGAAACATTCCTGTTACCTAGTGATGTCATAGCCATCACAGTGTCCTGGGCAATATATTACTCACTTGTTCATGGTGATGCTAGGATAAAGAACCTTACTACATTTTCGGCTGTACAAACGTAGGGCACATCATGTACAGAACATAATAACTTTTGAATTCCATTCCACAAATAAATTACTATGTTACTAGTTTCTGTGATTACTACACTATGCTTTTTATCATTTTAGAAGGCATTACTTCTGTTTACTTACACAAAGTTTACTACATAACAGCATAATGTGTTAGGCTAGCCTCAGCCTCATACAACACCTGTTCACTGCGTTTCTTGACTATATCAGAGGCCACACAAAGTAACTGACCTACACCACCCAAGTTTGCATAAGCACACTATATTGTGTTTGTAGAATTGACAAAATTACCTACCAATTTAATTCTCAGAATTTATGTCTATTGTCAAGTCGTGCGTAACAGTACAAATGTATGCATGTACACACATGTATACTATCCTAACATAGATGTTTTTATGTGTCCATGTCCACGAATATATATCAAGACTTTTCTTATTTAAAAAATAATCTCTCTTGTATTTGTATTTTTGTTTTTCACATTGCCAAGATACTATAGGAAAATTTTAAAATATAAATTTAGAAATATATAACTGATTACAAAAAGTAAAATAGTTCATAATACAAAGTATGCACCTGACTTAAAAGCAAAGAATAACTATAAAATGTCTTATAAAAGAATAATATAACAAACTTTTTTGAACTTAACACTACATTCAAGAAGAATTGAGAGCCTCTATTCCTCCCCACTTACATTTTCCCCCTTACCACTCTGAATGCTGGTTTATCATCATGCATATATATATATGCACATATCCCCGAAAATTTCCTGTTTAGATTTACATGTTTTTAACTTTATACTAGTGGTATCAAAAGGTTTATATTCCTTGCAACTTTTTACTTTTTTTTTTTTTAGCACCAGGGATTGAACTCACCACCTCACACTTGGCAGGCAAGGCACTTATGCCACTGAGCCAAATCCCCGGCTCTTGTCTTTTTGAGACAGGGTCTCACTATGCTGTTCAGGCTGGCCTTGAGCTCACTTTGCAGCCCAGGCTGGTCTCAAACTCACAACAATCCTCCTGCCTCAGCCTCCCAAGTGCTGGGATTACAGGCATGCGCCACCAGGCCAGGCACAACTTTTTACTTTGTCCAAACTTATATTTAAGATTTATATATGATGTCATATAACTTTAATTCATTAGTTTTTCACTGCCCAATGGTACCTCTCTGAGTACACTAACATTCTCTACTCATTTCCTGTCTATGGATATTTAAATCATTCCTAAGTTCTTGCTTTTACAAGCTGTGAACATTTTCATACATGTCTTCTCATAAACACAGAAAATAATTCCTCTAGGCTGGTGGTTTTCAAAGTGTGGTCCCAGAACCGTACCACACACAGAGACCTTTCTAGAAATAAAAATGCAAATTCTCAAGCTCACCCAAGGCCTTCTGAGGCAGAAACTCTAAGGAAGAATCCAGGAATCCATGCTTTAACAAGCCTTCTAAGTTGTTTTGATACATCTTAAAGTATGAGACCCACAACTTTGGGCCTACCAAGAAACAAGATTACTAGATTATGAGGTATGCAAATAATTTTTACTAGTTATAACAATTTTCTCCAAAAACTGTATCAATTTACACTTCAACCAACAATGTGTGAACATTCCTGCTGTTCACCACTTTTCTCAACACTTGGATTTGTCAGAACTTCTTATGGTTATAAAATGGCATCTTATTATGCTTTATACCTAATTTTTTAAAGAACAAACTTAATGCTCAAAACTAATATCTCCCTTACCTTTTGGAACCAGCTTTCTTTTTCTCTCCTTTCCAATTTCCCCACTTCTAAGATGCTGTACTCCCTCCCATTTTGACGTCTAGAAATCTAGGTATTATGCTTTATATATTAATCCCCTCTTCTAAATGGTACTTGATAGTGGCCTTCCAGAGGCAACATTACTATCGTCTAACGCCAAGAAAGGCTGTATGTGTGGAAATTTCAAATTGGAAAAGAGTCAAGTTTAGTATCATGATAGATGATATTTTAGGTTGGTTTATAAATGTAGAGCTGGTCTTGGACTATGTCTAATTTGTACTGTAACCCATATGCTAGTAGGGCCTTTTCTGTTTAGGAGCTAGAAAGGATATGTAAAAATTATATTCCGCAAATAGGCAGGTTCAAAGGCATCTTCAAAACAGTTATAAATTCTGCCAGTTGTTATACTAGCCCTTGCTTTGGGGTCCTATTTCTGTTTAATTAGCTCTGTTAATGAATCTTCTTGCTTTTTGCTGGTGTTGGCTTTGTATATGGTGTTGCTCTAGAAGTAGAGCTCAGGTCTTTTTCAGAATTTCTACCCATAAATTATGAATAATACTTTCTCAGGTTCAAGAAACCTATTTTAAGTGACAGCTGGTGATGTTTGCCCTTTTGCCCCTTCGACTATGGAGATATGGATGTCTTCAAAGGGTTGTGGAGAAGCAATTTGGAAGGAACCTGGTTCCTGAGAGTTTGGGAAGCAGTTACCCTATTGGTCCCAGATTACTTATAACTAGGCTAATAGTGAGAGAGAAATAAACTCTTCATTAAACTATTGTTATTTTGTGTTTTTACATTAATTTTAAGCTAACCATATCCCAACCAGGATGAACAGTATTCAAAAATTAAGGCTCAACTGCAGAACAGGGGAAAAAAAGAGTCAGAAGTATTAAGGACAGTGACTCAGTGTGAATCACCTATGTTCTGAGGGCACTCAAATAAGCCAAGACAACTAAGATCACAGATTATTTGTTTCATATTCATTTCTTGACTCATTCAACTTTGAATGTTTTCTCATAACCTCATAGACCCGGTGATGCCTACCCACTAAGATCTTAATTCTTTCTATCTTGTGGTTTTTCTTTTACTTCCTTCTAATTTCACCTTTGTCCACAAATACTCCCTTCAGTATTTAACAATTCCCATTCCTGAAAGGGAAAATCTTATTGATCTAGTTCAACTTGTCATGCAAGACCAAGTTGCAGATGTCTAGACAACTGTAGATTGGGTGCTCTTGGGCTGTGTCTGGTCTCGTAGGCTATGGGTGAGGAGAAAAATATACTGACCTCTCAGAAAAAGTGTCAATTGAATAGTTTCACCCTGGACAGGCCGCAACTATCATATGCACTATAGTAGCTTGACTTGGTTTATTGGGCCAACTGTAGAGAGGCAGGCTTGGTAGGCCCAGTTCTTCTTGATATCCTTACTGCCTTGAACAATATCCGGTTTGCTAGAAACTCTTAGAAAATTCTCGTTAAGTAAATTAACATTAAACATTCATTGATAGGGATGAGAGGTGAAAAAAAATGTGTCAAATTTCCAAGGAAAAGACTATGTCAAAACTTCCAAAGTTGATATCCAGAGCCAAGTGTCTAGTTTCATCTTTTTCTGAACTTCAATGCAAAAAAGCGGGAGAGAAAGAAAATCAACACAACCCCAAGGAAGGTTTGTTTTTTTTCCTTTCCTTTAGAAAGCAGCTGTCAGTTTAACTTATCCCAAAATACTGTCAGTGATGAGCATGACTGAAAATGCATTTTATCTGTAATTAGAGAGATTACATTAAACACTATTATTTGCAGACACACATTGAATTAACCCTATTCGAGGCTAGCAAATAGTAGAGCCTGCCTATTTTTCCCCTCAAAATTTTTAGAAAATTGTGACAGTTGACACACAAGGGACAATGCTGACAAGATTTCTTTCCATCAAATACCAGACAGTAATTGTAATTGCTTTTAAAAATGTTTTAAGCAGTTTCGTTAGTAAATCAGAATTTGCCACAAATCATGCTGATAGTTTCTAAACATGGGGGTTGTTGACTGTGCATTCCAATATGAGTTTAATGAATTGATTTCTAAGGAATTCAACTTTGCATCTGTTTTCAGGTGTAATTAATTCACTCTGCTTAATGTGATTAGCATGGATATCAGTGGATTATATAAGATGCTCCTTATTTATTCACTTAATTTTAATCTGCCGCAATGTCCATTGGGAAATTATAAAAATGATTTTGGGGGACATATCTTGATAACAGCCCTGATCACATTGGATTTCTTAAAAAAAAAATCATGGTAGGAATTTACTGATTATTCACAGACTGCAGCAATGTACTTTTGTTTGAGGGATTTACAGAAGTTTACACAGTCCCTGCCTTAAGGAGTTTATAATCCAGAGGAGAAAATGAGATAAACATTCCAATGCAAGTCACTCGCAAGGGAAAATGGTTGTCTTCAGATTCTTTCTCTCAGCACTACTCTTCAGGCTCCTAAAACATGTCAGTGGCTCTCTCTGTGCTCATGCTTTCTCCACTCTCCTAAGCAGTCTCACACCTGGTATCACCTGCGGCTCCCAAATCTGTATTTCCAACTCGGTCTGTTCCGCTGAGCTCCAGATGTCTCTAGATATCTTCATCTGGATATCCCACAATGCTTTCCCTCCCGATCCACTCATCTCCTATCTTCCCAACCTCTGTAAATGGCTCTTCTACCCACTCATACAAGTTAAACTACTACTATGAGTCTCAGGAAAGCTGTCATTTATTTTGGTTGGTACTCAAACTTTTGTGCTCATTTAAGAATTTATTAGAATCAATTGGAAAGCTAATTAAAACAGGGTTTTCGTGTGTGTGTGTGTGTGTGTGTGTGTGTGTGTGTGTGTTTGGTTTTTCTTTGTATGTTTGCTTGCTCTACGGTGCTGGGGATTGAACCTATGGACTTGAGCATGCTGGGTAAGTGCCCTGCCACTGAGCTACATCCTCAGCCTGAAACTATTTTTTGATACTTGCGCAAAGAGATTCTGATTCAATGGTCTGGAGTAGTGGCCATGAATTCGTGTTTCTAGCAAGTTCACATATGACACCAATGCTATTTTCCAGGAACTGAATTCTGAAACCCCTGAAGAATGAACAGAATACAGGCACATTTCCATGAGCCACCAAATCACTACTATGTGAATAATCATTGCTAAAGAACGAAGGCCCAGGAAGCAAATTTTCCCTCAGGAGAGTATCTTGCATTAGTTAAAGGCAATATGCATACATGAAACTGCATGTTATTTAATTAATCCTTCATCCATCAACTATGTATTGAGTACTTATCTTTTGCTAGGTATAGTGCATGGCTCTGAGCAAGGCTAGAGTGGAACTATGGCACAAAATGCAGTATGTTTCCAATCTCATTTTCATTGCACCTTAGCCATCTTATCCTTAAAATGTAGATAACAGTGCCACTGTATGTAGACTTTATGAAAGACAACAAATAGAGAAATTTATTAAATGCCTAGGTCAGTGCCTGGCACACTGATTCTCAATAAGAATACTTAATAAATTGTAGTTAGTTCTTATTATTTTTATGCCAGAATTATCCACTGTAAAGTGCTTGCAAATGCTGATTTATTTAGCTAGTTATTGAGGGGTGCTGGTGAATGAACCCAGGACCTCAGGCGTGCAAAACGCACACTGTACTACCGAGCTATACACTCTGCTTTTGTTATTATTTTTAGTGTTATATCATACAGACCCTCAGGGAGCTTAATCAAGCAGTCTTAATATAGAAGAGACTTCAAATAACTAAAGAATTGATGGAATTTGGAAGGTTGTAGAAATCAAAGTTTCATTTATTCTTCAAGATTATTGGTGAAGCTGGGCGTGGTGGCACATGCCTGTAATCCCAGAACTTGGGAGGCTGAGGCAGGAGGATCATTGCGAGTTCGAGATCAGTCTGGGCTGCGAGTTCGAGATCAGTCTGGGCTACAAAATGAGCTCAAGGCCAGCCTGAACTGCATAGTGAGACCCTGTCTCAAAAAGACACACACAAAAAAGATTATTGGTGATTATCAATAATATTTTACACACTTCCCTGCAAAAAGCCTTTTTCCAAATCAATATACTGTTTTACTATGTACATTTTTCTAGGTAAATTGGAATTGGCTCAGAAATCAAGAGAATCAATGAACTCTGATCTTATCTATTAAATTTTAGGATTTCAAGTGTCTTCTCTGAAAGCAAATGGATGTGAATATAAAAAGAAAACTACTTGATACTAAAGACTAAGTGAAGTACAGCTATGGAAGGCTATAAAGTCTTTGAAAATGGTATTAATTTGAATTTATTGATGTGGAAAAAATGACAAAGAGAAGTAGATATTTAACTTTTTGTTGAAAACTGTAAGTTTCTGTTTTTATGGGCATCTTGCAGAAAAAAATCTGGAAAGATATACACTGAATTATTAACAGTATTTCTCTGTGTAATAATTATTAATCTCCAAGATTAATCTGTATTGTCCAGATTTCATTCAGTGACTACATGTAATTGGTATAAGGATTTAGAAGATGGAGAATGAGTCCACAAACTCTACAAGGATGACGTGGTGGAAGCCCCCAGGCAATGTTTGCCAAGCTTGGATGCATATTAGTATCACCTGGGGAGCTTTGGCAATATCCAAATGACCAGGCTGTTCCTTGGACCAACTAAACCAGGATTGTGACCCAGGATACAGTACTTGTTTAAAGCTCCCCGGATGTTTTCAATGTGTAGTCAATGTTAAGAAGCATTGTCTCAAGAGAACTGCATTTCTTGCTATTGGAAGACCACTTTGGGACTCTGGTTTATGGGGTCTTCCTGGGTTCCCACAACCAACCTAGTCATCAGGAGGGGCACCAGTGTTCCTTGGTTCCCAGTATCAAATGGATTTATTCAATTTTGAAATGGGTTGGGAATTACTTTAGCTAAGGAATAGATATAGGGAGAAAAAGTAGGTGGAGGACAGCAGTTAGAATCTCTGGGTCCTGTGTAAGGTCTGTCATCCAAAAGCTGTGTGATCTTGGACAAATTACTTTTCTCTGAGTCTGTGGTTCCTCACAGCTCTGCCTCTTTGGGTTGCTTTTAGAATTCAGTGACCTAAAAATGTGAAAAAAGTTTTGTAAATGTGAAGTGCTATACAAGTACTATCATTTTACTTTGCAACTAATAACATAAAGAATATGTTCATGGAAAGATGGTATCTGAAGACAAGAAAAAAACTTGACTTTGTCTCCCAAAGGAGACCAAGGCCTCTGTATGAACAGAGAGAACTATATTCCAAGGAAATTAAATAAGGGACAAATTCATGGGCTGAAATTAAAAGCAACTTGACAGATCAAACATGAAACCCCTCTTTCTCAGAACTCCAGAGAAGAGACTCTGAGAAAGATCTTCCCTTTGCTTTTCAGATGGCTTCCAGGAATTTATCCCAAAGCAGTGATGCCCCAGAATAAATAGGTTTTCTTCTCATAATTAAGCCAGAGGTTCTGGGAATGAGCTGAGTACAAGGCTGAATTCATTACTGAGATTGCTTGCAATTTAATTCAGGTTTCAAGGAGGTGGTTCCTATGTGTCATTGGGAAAGAATCCTTGCATCTAGACAACGGTCTACATGTGTCTCTAGATTGACTTTGAAATGGGGACTTTTTTTTTCCTCTTGACTTAATTTATTCTCTGAAATAATAGGCCTTAGAAGGAACTTCACTGCAATACTGTTCATGGAGCAGGAAGCCTCAGCATCAGGTGGGACCATCTGAGATATCATTCAAGTGGAGTAGTGGCTAAAGAGTGTTCAGTGTCCCGTGGGCATAGAAATCATGAATTTTTCTTCTTTATATTCCCTGAGTGTCACACAGTGCTGGGCTCAGGGGAACACATTAAGTCATTGCTTTGGATGCTTCTCAAGGCACAGTTCCTAGTGCATGGGAAAAAAAAATTAATAAATATTTGTAGAATGTATAGCATTGCCATCAGTCCTAAAATACTGAAAACGTCTGCTTTACGCAAAGGTGTTTTTCTTTCATTCATCTCAGCCCATGATTGGTTTCAATGTCTCCCATAAACTAGATTTATTTCCTAAATTGTCAGATAAACCAAAATATTTATATGGTGTATGCTATGTGTATTATATAATCCAAACCTCACAACTTCAGGAAGAAGTGATAAAGGAAATCTAAGCAGGAAAAGAGGCTGGGAGACAAGTGGCAGGTCTTTAGACCTTGTTTCTGGTTTAGACACCTAGGTGGATGATGATACTATTCAAAGACTTGTAGTTTTGAGTGGGAAACAATGAATTTAGTTGTGGAAATGCTGCAGTGTTCATCTGCCCTTCAGGTAGAAGTGTTAGCTGAATAAATGAAAACGAAACTCAGAGAAAATATCTGTGTAGTATATATATATATATATATATATATATGTATATATATATATATATATATATATACACATAAACAACACATAATAGTAATAAAATCTGAAAAGAAGGCTGTACAAGGAGAACAGTCAAAGAAGTTTTAGAGGGAAGGAGATGACCAAGGGAAAGCAGCAGATCTAGGACAAAAGTGAAATAGACACACCTACCATAAAAGGAAAGAGGGTGGCATAGAATGGGATATGAGGTCAAAAGGGAGGTTTTAAAGATCGGAAAGACATATTAAACGCTAACAGGAGAAAGAGAGAAATGACAAGATGAACCCCCTGGGCACTTTTGTATTTTTCTGTCACCACATCTGGCCACAGAGAGAGATGCTAACTTTCAAATTTAGTGTAAGTTTCTTTTATGGCCAAGTCTAACTCAAAATCCTACAAAAAAAATGGAATTCTAGGAAATACAGTTCTCAGTTTATGCATGTTGACATAGCATAATTCAGCATGTCTATCCTATAGTGCAATTAACCTGGTACCCACACACATGCTTCTGTTACGTTATTTGATACCCAAATAAAAACCATAGCAAGACCATACGTCTGCATAACTTGATTCAACTAATGAGTTTTGCCACTCATCTGGCACTAAACTGAATCTTCAGAGGTTATCACAAAATTCTATCAGGTCAGCCAGCTGCTTTATAATATTGTGTTTATTCTCTGTAAAATGAGTTCCTTGGTCCAGAAACAAGGCTATTTGGTATACCTTAATGTTGTGATGATTAAGTAGTTCTGTAAAAACAATGAACAACCCCCTCCAAGATGAGAAAGGTCCAAAATAGTTAGCCTGAACTAAGTGGCCAGAAAAATGGTGCCAATCTCCAGGTGGCATTCGTCTTTGCTATTGACACTTGGAGATTCAACCATGGAAGTAACCTGACTGACTTTGGTAACAGAAAGTTCATGTTGGTGGATAACATCTAACCCTTCAACTGTGGCTACTTTATTTATGGATGCACTGGGCAAGGACAGGAGTGACTGGGTGAAGTGTCTGACTGAGAAACACAAAGTAAGTCATCTTGTTTACCTCATTAACAAGATTCTTCTGTCCTCAACGTGTCCTTTTGTGAAAGCATTCACCTGCGAAACCAATATTATCGTATTCCGTGCTCATTTGGAGAGGTCTATTCTCCTACTTCTTCTCCAGACCTCATTACCTCCAGCTTTCTTCTATATTCATTCACAGTCAACCAAAACATTAGTCATTGCTCAGGAAACATTTGATTATGTTAGAAATGTTAGTGATAACTCTGACCATCTCTCCTTCCAGACAAATTAACTACCCAAGTGTGCTACCCACTGGGAAGCTTTTCTTTCAACACCATCTTTCATGGCCACACCTGCTTGTAGCAATAGTGTGGCAGGTATGCAATTTCGGTTTCTTTCAACACTTTTGGAAGACCTATCTGTAAACCTATTCTCATTTTTTTCTACCTCAAT
Source organism: Cuniculus paca (assembly GCA_004365215.1). Taxonomy (NCBI): domain Eukaryota; kingdom Metazoa; phylum Chordata; class Mammalia; order Rodentia; family Cuniculidae; genus Cuniculus; species Cuniculus paca. The sequence continues at coordinate 7,932 of RJWT010006788.1, read as the reverse complement.
CAACTGGTCATACAGAAGTCTCTAAGGAAATAGATACAGACTGACAGAGGAGACGAAATACAATAGAAGTGGGGCTAATGGTACTTGGAGCCACTTGCTACTGCAATTTATTTGTGTCTCCAGGACCTGCTTGAAGTTGACTGCATGCATATCACTCCCATTGGATGATGAAATGCTACTGTTCGCACCCAGATTTTTTATTTAGATAGCATTCATTTTGTGAAGGGCTGCTAAGGTTGCACATAACTTGGTATCCCATAGTTAACTTGTCTCTACTAGGGTTCAGTGGCAAGCCAGAAATTATTTCTCAAAAGAAGAATAGTTGTTAGGAGAGAAAGACATAGTTTTGCTCCAAAATTTGAAAAAGTCTGAGTTATGACTCACTTATAGTCCAATAACCTGGAATCTGCTGGGTTAGATAATCTCTTTAGGTTAGGCAGAGAGAGAGAGGAAAAAGGATTCACCACATCCATAGCTACCAGAGGACAAGTTATTTTGCTTCAGCAAAGAAATCACCTCTGGGACTGCAGCAGAATAAGCAGGCAAAAAAGAAGTACTACTGCAGGAAACAAGCTAACATTCGCTGGAAACCCCTGGATCTATCATACAACAGTGACAGCCTCCGAGTATAGGAGCTGATGTTCTGCTTCTATCTTCCATACTTCTGAAAATCTATCTTTGGGGCCAACTCTGACCCCAACTCACAGAGTAAAGGAAATACTGGGACCACAGTTCCCAGATGAACCTGGTTGACCTAGCACCAACCAGTCCCTTGGGTTTTGTGCATTGTTATTATTTTTATTCTTTAACATACATTGTTTATTCTTTTTCACATATGATTAAGTTCGCAATTTAAAAGGAAGGGTTTTAAATCGATTTAAACTCTTTAGAAACTCTTGCAGTAGAGAGATTATCTGTGACTATGAAAAAATCCGTTTGAGTGTACAAAGTCTTTCCTCTTCCAAGGAGTGCGCTGTTTCTGAGTGCTGAGCAAGGCCTGAAGATGAAATTGGCAAGAGAAGTGCGCGATGGGGTCTCCTCAGAGTGATCTGGGATGAGCGATTGAGGACCGTGAGTCTACAGCACAATCATGGAGGGAAAATTTTTGAAGAGACATAAATGCTGCTGTCCACAATGAAAAGCTGGGGGAAATTACAGAGAAATTTAAACCGGATTTTATTAATTTTTGAAATAAGCTCTTTTAATGTAAGCCTCTTCCACTAGTCCCTTGGAATTCTCAATAAAATTGCCACTTCTCATCCACTTATGGAAGAAATGGTGTGTGTGCGTGTGAGTGTGTTTAGTAACGTTTGTAGCACATAACATTCACATTCCTTGTGTGGAGTTGATACAGGCGCGTAACACATTTTAATTTCTTTTTTCACCCCCTTCTCATACTCTCACTCCCCCCCCCCTTCATTTCTTAATCCCCTTCCTATTTGAGAAAGATCTATCTCCCTACTTGCTATTATTTTTTATTTTTGCTCTTTATTTGTATGGTCAGTTTCTCATATAAGAGAAAGCATGGCTTCACACTGGGAAAATGTTGGTGCTTGGTGAAGCCTCAGTAAGAGGGGTATGACTGCTCCCAGGAAGCCTGTTACACCTCAGTGACGTTAGGGAATAAAACAAAGCAAAGCACTGTTAGTAAAGAGCAGTAAGCAGCTTCTGCCCTATGAGAAGACACTTTGAAACAGATTGTTCTTTGTTTCAGGGTGATAAAGCCATGAATTGGCCCTTAGTTACACACATATAAAATAAGCTTCCACCTGTTATCCTTGGGAAGATATGTGATGTAACCTAAATGCAAAGATTTCAACCTAAAAAGCCAGGTGTCTATCCTATAATATAAATTATCCTGAAGAAATTTTAGCAACTGAAATCATGCATCTACAGCCTTTGCTGCTTCTTGGGAGAAATGTTTGTTTTCTTCAAGCAGAATTAAACTGGATGTTCTATACCTAGACACGGTTGCTTATTCCTGTGGAGACATTTGTGCCCTTATGTGCAGAAAGGGGAAGCTGCGAGCCAGAGAAAGGCAGGAGGGACATACAAATAAGATCTTCACATTACCCTGCAACAGGCTTTTAAAAGACAAGTCTCATCCTGGGCCTGTAATCCTAGCACACTAGGAGACTGAGGCAAGGGAACTGCGAGTTCAAACCCAGCCTGGGCAATTTAGTGAGAACTTGTCTCAAATTTTAAATTTGGCTTGTTGTGTACTGGCTACTTAATGTTCTGTATATGGGCCATGGGCTCTAGAGTTTGACCGCTGCCATCTGAATTCCCCTCCACCATTTATAAGCTGTTCTGCCTTTGCATAGTGCCTAATTTTTCTGTTCTTTGCTTTCCTCATAGTAAAATGGAAAAGAGGCTAAGGTATTTGGAAGGCTTGAAAGAGGCATAGAAAGAAGTTAGCACAATGTTTGGCATGCTCTAACATCTCAATAAATTTTAGATATTATTATCTATGTGTTAAGGCTCAATAATCTAGAAAATACTAACATTGGGTTATCCAGGATAAAGTTGTTAGAACTAGAAGGTAAGATCACATCCCTATGGGCAGTTTGATGTCAAGCCACTTTCCTCATTGCTGGGACAAATATCAGACACTCACGACTTAAAGGAAAACAGGTTTACCTTGGCTCAAGTTTACAGTCCATGGTTGGGTGGTTCCAGGGCAGGAACTACAGACCAGCAAAGCTGCTCACGTCATGGCAGCCAGGAAGCAGAGATGGAGAAGGGAGATACATTCTTCCTGATCACACCCCCAGTGACCAAACTCTTTCAACCAGACCTTACTTAACACTGCATTTAGCTGTAGTGTCCCTGTGACCCAATCACCTTTCAAATGCCCCATCTATGAGGTGCCTGAGGCTGAGGCTTTGTGGGAACATCTAGACATAAGCCATAACAGTTGGACTCTCTCCAGAAGAAGTGAAATTCCCAGTGCCACTTGCCCAAAAAGCTATGAACCCCAGGGCAGATGATAAAATAAACTAAGGATAAATAAGTGAGAAATGAGGAGGACAAACATTACTTACAATGAAGTCCCAGATCAACTGAAAGAAAAGGAGAAACAATCTTTGAGGTTAGTAGTGGGACTTCTGTGATGCTGGAAATAAGACCCTCAGAAGCAGAAGAAAAGAGAGCTAATTCAACTCTGCTTATGGGAGATGCTTTAGGATGGCAAAAACATGTGGAGAAGAGAGAGGGATGTTGGAATTGCACCATCTTAGACTTGCTCATAATTCGTGAGGAAGACATTAACTAGGATACATTTTCATGTTTTGTTGTATTATAAACTGCTCTAAAAACTGTGTGACAAAAAACAACAATTTCAAATATAACAACCGTGTTATACTCAGTTTCTGTGGATGAGGAATTTGGACCAAACACACCAGGGATGACTTGCTTCTGCTCTCCAATGTCTGGTCCTTGGCTCAGAAGTCCTGGAGGTTTAGGAGTGACACAATGGCTGGAACTACAGTCACCAGGAGTTATGTTTATACTTGATGTTGGTTCATGCTGGGCCACATTTGGGTTCAGGGCTGGAAGAAGGACAAGTGACCTTTCCTTGAGCTGTCTGTCTTTTCAGGAACTAGTTTAAGTTTCCTTACGGTTTGGTATCCCATAAGAACCAAGCAGAAACGATCATTTTTCATCATTTGAGCTTGGAAGTCACATAGCATCACTTCTTACAAAGTCATAGGCCCACCTAGATTCTGGGAAAGAGAACTCAGATTCTATGTTTCTGTAAAAGGACTAACAACATTTAAAAACATAAAATAAAAAGAATACATTGAATGAAAGTAATTCTTTTGGTCACTTGTGGAAATACAGTCTGCCTCAAATGAGTGGTGCTACTAATGAACTCTCTTGTCTGGACCTTGGAGAATTCTTTTTGTATTCCTCAATAGCTGATACTCTGATATTAAATGAGTAAGGTGTTGCTCTACTTGGGAGTCCAATAGCACAACACGACCTTCTTTAAAAGTCAGATTGGGAAAGATAGGCTGGATGACATTTAAAATTTCTTCTAACACAGAGAGTGGAAGAATAGAGAAAAAACATTATTTTGGAAAAGATGAGAAACAATCAGAGCAGAACCTGTGCAGAGGAGGAATGAAAAATAATAGCAGAGAACAGGAAGGGGTCAACAAAAACTGCTGAAGGAAATGAACTGTTTCTGTGAGATGTAAATAAACTTTGGCTGCCAGAGGTGGTGGTACACGCCTTTGATCCCAGCACTCAGGAGGTTGAGGCAGGAGGATTGCTGCAAGTTTGAGGCCAGTCTGGGCAATATAGTGAGTTCAAGGTCAGCCTAAACTACACAGCGAGACCCTGTCTCAAGCCCCTCCCAAACAAATAAATAACAAATTGACTAAATTAACCAATCTTAATTTACAATCAATAGATAGCAAACTTTTTTTCAGTGAGGAAGGCTATTAACTGAGAGAAATTGTTTGTTTTCAATATATATTAAATTAATTATTCTACCATATTCAAGAGTGAAAGCTCTAATGGGGACTATACAGACCATACTTCTAAGAGATGGAGATATCCCAGAATCATATCGTGATTTAATATTATGCCTTATAAATGTGTTATGGGTATACCATATTTATTATTTATTATATTAAACCCTTGTCTTTATTTTTTAATATTTTATCATTTATTTATTATATTAAATATCCAACATCTTAATTTGTGTTGTCTGTGAATCTAGGTTATGCTTTCTAGGTTATGCTAGTTTGTCAGACTATTTAGTCATCACTTCCTAGAACATTTTAGCACCAGGTGGCAGCAGAATCTGAGGGCTGAGATACAATTCTTGGCAGAGAAGTAAACACCTAATTAAGAATTTACTTCAAAATTCAGGATGGCCAATAAGGAGCAGCAAATGCATTTCTTCCTCACTTCTTTTATTTCTATTTAATTATCTTGTGTAAGTGTTTCTCTCTCTGTCTCTCTGTCTCTGTCTCTGTCTCTGTCTCTGTCTCTGTCTCTCTCTGTCTAGCCCCTTTCTTCTGATTTTTGAAATTGCGCATAAACCCTATTCTCCCTTGCATCTGTCCCCCACCCCTTACACTCACATATATTCTTGCAGACACAGGGAAAAGCTAATCAGTCAAGTGGACTCTGCTGGAAGCTAACTCTGGAAGAGCAAGAACTAGGGTACCCCAGCTCATAGAGAGACAGCAGCGTAAACCAAGTCAAAATGTTAGGACAATCCAGAATCTAAAAAAACAGAGATCAAGTTCACACAATGAAGCACAGCCAAAGTCAGGTAGCAGAATGGGTCAAAGAGATGAAAAGCAGCAGCAGGTAAGAAACATAACAGTGATTCAACTTCAAAGGTCAACAAGGACATGTGCTTGGTTATTTTGAGCTGAACTAGAGACAAAGAGCTAGATTCATGCGGTCCTCTTAAATATATTCAGGAGGTGAACACCTGAGATCTCAAATATTCTCGATTCTTTAAAGGCTGACCAAAAAACAGAGTGATAGGAACCCTTTCCAGTTTTATCCTCTACTTGATCTAAACTGTCTGTTTGCAAGCTTGAAATGAATCTCTCGCTGAGTGTGAGTTCTGATACGGTCTTGCCGGAAGAGACTGTAGTGATTTGGAGTGGCAGGCCCAATTTGTTCTTATTTAAGAAACACTGCCTACACTTCAGATTTTGTCTGGCCAGAGCCTAGTACTTATGTTGTCAACCTGAGTAGAGATGCATACTTTTAAAATACAAGCACAAAATAATTTTAAACTCCATTAAACAGATTTTTTAGAGGGTAACTCAAAGCTGCTAAGCATCTTTATTTTCAGAGGCTTCCTTAATCGTGACATAGTTCCAAATAGTATTTTTCCATAATTGTGTTTTGCAAGCACCTTTAAAAGTTAACATAGAGATTTAAGGGATTTTCAATCTTATTTTCCTAGTTGTTATAAAGGCCCAAGTTCATTCCTTGGAACATGTATCAAACTCTCAACTTAGACACCATCATTTGAAGAATCCCTAAAAGGAGTCTATTGTAATCTTTCTTTATTCCTGAAGCTTTCTGAACAGCTGCATATTTCACTGTATGGCTGTAAAAATGGATTTTCATGTCATAAGCCTAGAAAAGAAACAGCAGTCTTTGTTCATGGAGCATGTCAGAAGATTCACAGGTGTTAACAGGTGGAAAGCTTCCAGCTTTTGCTCTTAGGAAGAAGAGATCTATTGTGGGTAGTAACTGCCTCCTGAGATGTAACTGTGCTTATGTCTGGTCATGCAAACCAAGAGGTGTACTGTCGTCACAGAACAGGTGTTTGTAGACAACTAACAACAAGATGGAGTCCAAGTTGTCCATGGAAAATGGTCATGAGTGCCCAAAGAGGCCTCAGAGGGGACCCTGGTGTGATTTCTAGGAGTAACACCTCAGGAACCTGATTTGGCAGCATTGCAAGAAATCTGTCTCTGTCTCTGTCTCTGTCTCTGTCTCAGTTTCTCTCTCTCTCTCTCTCTCTCTCTCTCTCTGATAATAAGCTCATGTGTAAACCAGGATGCTTATTTGTTGACTTATGGCTAGAGATTTGTGTCTTCTAGTAAATATATTCTTCATCTATAGAGCAATCTACATATAAAGCCAATTATTATAAAGACTTTGATCTATATAAGCATAAACTCAAACAAGGAGAGGTAGTACATAATACTAATGTTTAATAGTATTATCTTTGATATAGCTTGATATACTTGTCTCATATAGAATAGGACATTAAATTCCTCTTTTGTTTATTTTTTCCTTCTTTTTTTGAGACAGGGCCTCACACCATAGTGTAGGCTGACTTTGAATTCACTATGTAGCCCATGCTGGCCTTGAACTCACTTCAATCCTCCTGCCTCAGCCTTCCAAGTACTGGAATTACAGGCATGCACCACCGCACGTGGCTTCTTTTTTGTGTCTTTGTCTAGACTTGATGGAATAGCTTTTCTGCTTCTGATATTTTATACTCAACTTTCATTTTCTTCTAGTGCAATGGAAACATAGTAGGACCTCAAAAGGATTAGGGAAAACATCAGATCAGGGTCAGGGGTATAGCTCAGTGACACAAGCTCCTTCTTGTCAAGCGTGAGGTCATGAGTTCGATCCCCCGTACCAAAAAAAGAACAGATCAAAGAACTGTGTTTCAAAAGATATGAGGAGAACATAAGATTGCCCTTAACTACTTTGCATGTCTTCAAGTCTGCAAACCTTGATAATTTATCCCACAATATACAAGAAACATTACTCATTCTTTGAAACATTTGATGACATCAAAGAGATGAGAAGATGACTTTGAATCCTTGAAGCAAGCAAATATTCTGATTTTCTATAGGGAAATGATTTGAGCCTGAAAGGAAAGGAAAATAATTCTAAGGTAACCCTCTGGAAAAGTGAAAGGAAAATAATTGTAAGGTAACCCTCTGGAAAAGTCTAAACAGATTATCGAGTATAGAAAGAACACAGTGAAGCCGGGCGTGGTGGCTCACGCCTGTAATCCCAGTACTCAGGAGGCTGAGACAGGAGGATCGTTGTGATTTTGAGACCAGCCTGGGCTACAAAGTGAGCTCAAGGCCAGCCTGAATAGCATAGTGAGACCCTGTCTCAAGAAGACAAGGGCTGGGAATCTAGCTTAGTGGCCTAAGCGCCTGCCTGGCAAGCGCTACGTCAGGAGTTCAATCCCCAGTGCTGCAAAAACAAAAATACACTGATACCCAGAAAGCATCATGAGTTCACTACCATCTTACAAAAAGCAATAAATAAATAAATAAATAAATAAAATAAAATGGAAAAGGAAAAGAAAAGAAAAAAGAAATAAAAGGGAGTTTTCTAAGAACAAGGATGTTGTAAAACACCAGTAGTTGTGGCTACAACTCAGCGGCCTAAGCACCTGCCTGGCAAGCATGAGGT
>RJWT010006787.1:0-28590 GCA_004365215.1 Cuniculus paca | reverse complement strand
CCTCAGGCTTCCACTTCTCGAGATTTTACACTGCTGAGAGGCAGATCTTTGACTTAACCATGGTACACTTACTTGGTGGTTGTGCTTGTCAGGAAGTACTGGATTAACTTTGGGGATCGTCAGGGCGGTGTTGGTGGACCCAAGTCTCTGGGACTTGAGCAGAAAGCAGTACTAAATGCCTAAACGCGGTGACCAATACCAGAAGCTGGGCAAATCAATTCAGTTACTCCAAACTTCGGGGCTGTTTTTGAGGTGATTTCCCCCTTCCGGTTAAGCGTAATTCCAGCGTCCCACACAGCAGTTAACATTTCTAAAGCACCCGCCTCGACACCCTCCTCCGGGAGTACATTCCCTCAGCCCGGGCGTGCAGGTCTCCACCCCCAGATTCTCGAGCGCCTCTTCCCATCCCCCAGCCTCCAGCCTCCAGCCACATTGTGCGCACTCGCGCAGGCAGCTTTGCTGAGCGAGGGAAGTCGCAGCTCGGGAGCCGTCTTCGGGGCGGTCACCGTGTCCACTCCCTGGGGTGTGGGGGGGTCGCTCTGCCCGCTCGGCCGCTGATTGGTGCCTCCCCCCTACCCCACCCTTCCCGCCACCCTCCAGCCTCCATCCCACAGAGTTCCAGCCTAACCAGCCCCGCCACCTTCTCCCCTCCGAGACCCGAGCCAAAGCAGGGCTCCTCGAAGCTCCGCTCTGGGATGGAATAGACGCGCTGAAGAACAGGTGGAAACCACTTCGTCTCCCTAGGCCTCCAGTTTCCAGGGTGGACAGGCCACTCGCCCTCGCGCACTACCCTCCTTTAACTCCCACACGTGCACGATTCTGCATCTAGCCCTCGGAAAGCACCACCCAGCGGGCCCTTTAAAAGGACGCGACCACTCAGGCCAAGTGGGGGGTGGGAGAGACCCTCGTCGTCTTTCCTCTGGAAAGTCGCTAAACTCCTCAGTCCTAGAAGCCCGGACCGTGGAGTACGCTCCCCGCCGCCGCCGTCGCGGGTGCGCCTGGCTCCTCTCAGGGGGGCCTCGTCCTCGCGCCCCGGGGCTCAGTTCCCGCTCCCCTCCCCCTCCTCCCGGTGCAGCTGTCCGGGCTGGGGGTGGGGAGTGGGGGCGGGGTTGTTGTGGTGAGGCGCGGCCCCGCCCCTCCTCGTGGGCGGCCCCTCCCCCAGGCCCTCGGTGCGGCCCCTCCCCCGCCCCCAGCCCCATCTGTTTTCCCCGGCGGTGACTGGATTATATTGTATGGGACTGGGGGCGGCCGCAGCGACCGCCGCGGGATGGGGCGAGCGCGCGGACCCCGCCGGCAGCCGGAGCCAGAGCCGCCTCAGTGACTCGGCCCGCGCCGCCGCCCCAGCCCGGCCGCGCCTCGGCAGCTCACGCTCACGCCGAGCAGCGGCCGCCGCCCCCGCGCGAGGAGCGAGGAGCGAGGAGCGAGGCGCTGAGGCGCTGAGGCGCGGCGCCGCGGCGGGAGTCCGAGGCGAGCGGGCCGAGCGCGGGCAGCGAGATGTGCCCGGAGGAGGGCGGCGCGGCCGGGCTGGGCGAGCTCCGCTCATGGTGGGAAGTCCCGGCCATCGCGCACTTCTGCTCGCTCTTCCGCACCGCGTTCCGCCTGCCGGACTTTGAGATCGAGGTGAGTGGTCGCCGCGCGCGGCGCTCGGTTCCTTCAGCCCTCCTTGGGGCGTCCGGGACGTCGTGCGGGAGGGAGCGGGGCGCGAGAGACTTCGCCCGGAGTCGGGACCCGGCGGAGGACGGGCGGGTGGGGGCCGCCGCGCTTCGCACCGGACCCGAGCGCGGGCGTCGGGCTCGGGACGCTCGCCCGTGTGGTCGCGGTGGCCACGCGCGGTTCGGGCGGGCCGCGGGCGGGCGGCGAGAGGCGGGGGACGCGTCCGCTTTTGTAGGAGGGGGACCGGGCCAGCTCTCCCGGGACTTGGGAGGGCCGAGCGGGGCGAGAGTGCGTGCGCGCGCTCCCCACCGGTGCCATTGAAGCGGCGCCAGCTGCTCCGGGCGGGGACGGGAGCGGGCGCGGGCGCACGCGCGGGCGCACGCGCGGGGGGCGCGGCGGAGGAGCGGGGTGGCGGGGGTGGCGGGGGCGAGGGGCTCCTCAGCGCCCTCCGCCGCCCCTCGTCCCCGCCCGGCCGGGTGCGCGGAGGGGGAGCCGCACTTTGGCAACTCTCGGGGGCGCTTTGCGCGAACTTCAGGCGGCGGAGAGCCCCCGCGCGGGGCTCCGAGGCTGCGGAGGCAAACTTTGGGACTCCGTTATCCTTCAGCAGTCCTCTCGTCTCAGAGTACACAGCCCTCTTTATTTGGGGCTCTTGGAGTTGGTTTCGCCACCATTATCCCTCGGGGAGAGCGTGGAGGAAAGGGATGGCTTTTCTGGGCAGGCCGAAGGTGCTTTCAGACCCGAGGCTTTGTGATAACTGGGCTGAAGTCGGAGGGTCCCAGGGGCAGGGACGGTGGCGGGAGTACGAGGGGTGGAAGGTACACGACCGCCCGAAGGAGCCACCAAGGCCAGCAGCATCCTCCTTTTATTTTTATTTTTGGAAAGGCTGTGCAATATTTGATTGGTTGGCAGGTTGAATTGCTTTTTTTCCTTTGGCAGTGTGTGTGGTGACTTAACCACCTTTTGCCCTGGGACAAAGGTACAAGGGACAAACTAAACCGTTGGGTCAGTTTTTGTTTTCAGTTGGACCGATGAAGTAGGCAAAATTAGAATCACTCTTGTAGGTTAGCGACGTAAACCCCCTCCCCTCCCATTTTACTTTCTAAACCTTTTTGGGTTGCTTTTAATTCATTTACTCCTGAGGTCATTGGCTCAGCTGTATTTTTAGATCCAGTCGTGATTGTTGAAATATCATTTGTTTTTCCTATGAATGAAGTGTGAGAAGTTTCTCTTGTTACAGAGTTAATGAAATCAGGAAAATAAAAAAGATCAAAAGGGCTAGGACGGGAGAGTGAAGAGGAATGTAGACTGATAAACGAGGGCTGCTCACTGGCTTTTGGTGACTTTTAGTTTCATAAGCTGATTAAAACAATGTGATTAAGTCGTAGGCTTCTCCAGGTTTTAGGAAAATGTAATCTAGATATTTTACACAGCATCTATGCAGCACCATAGCGTTTGATTTCAGAGTTTGAACGTGGATGTAGCAAGAATATTTTTATAATAAAATTTTTTCGTGAAACAGTTGTTTATAGTGAGTAAAGAGAACAAACAGGGCTACGGAAATTAAAGATATACGGGAATCAAAAAAGGCAAGAGATGCTTAACAATTATCTGCCATCCCTAGTTTGCATTTAGTTTATGGACAGTCTTGAGTACTCTAGATTAAATCCTGCTGCTCAAAATGGTGGCCGTTGTGGGAGATGTTTCTTGTGACAGGGCTGTCTTTGGTGCTGTTAAACTTGCTCCCTACCCCTTTGCTGAATCACAAGCTTATAGTTTAAGGACTCATTTTAAAAATACTGCTGGAAAAAATGCATCTCCTCAAAACCATGAACTCCCATTCTGTTGGTGGAAAAGTAGAGGTAACTTAGTTTGGCTCACAGTGCATTTAGAGTGACCTATAAATACATATGCTCTGTTCAGAGAGGTAAATTTATGGTTTCTAGCTGTTGGCTTAATTCCTAAAAGATATATACTCTGATTAAAGAGGCCAGATTTTTAAGTATAGCAGAAATAAAAAGTTGTAATTTACATGATCAATAATCAAGGCTATTTGAAATTGTCTTCTCTTTAGTCTAGAGTTTCTTGGAAGTGTTGCTTTTTTTCCAGTTAAAAAGTACACTATTTGAAAACCAGGAGATATAAATGAATATTGTATTTGGATTGCAACATGTACATACTTTTAAGAACTATTTCCATGTTTTTTCCCTTTGGCAATACTCATAACGATTGATAGTGACTCTTTTCCAATGCAGTTCTTCCATAATCCATATCATGTTAGGTGTGTTTTCATGTGGCTGATGTAAATTTTAACCTACGGTTTTCAGCAGTTGTCCAAAAAAGAAAAGACTGAAGACTGACGCAGAAGGATTTACAGGTTACAGCCAAGCTTGGACCATTTAGTGACCTGCTATCCCAAAAGAGTCTTGGGGATATACCTCAGTGTTCCCTGGTTCAATCCTCAGTACTAGAAAAACAAAAACCTAAAATTATTTTCTAGTTTAACAAATTCCACTCATTGACAACACAGAATTCCCTGAAGCCACTGTCAGTTTTGCTTGTCAGTACAAGTAAATTAATTTTAATTTTCCTTAAGTGATTTTATTTTATTTTATCGCTTTTTTTGAGACAGGATCTCCTTATGTAGTTCAGGCTGGCCTTGAATTCACTACGTGCGTAGCTTAGGCTGGCCTCCAACTTGTAGTGATCCTCCTGCCTCTGCCTCTGAGTACTGGGATTACAGGCATGTGCCACGTGCTGACTTCTGGGTTGATTTTTTAAAAAAGTTTATTGTCCTGACAGTTTCAGAAACAATCTCTTGGTTGAATTTTGTGATGCAGTGGAAGACCCATCTGAAAAAGAGTAACTCTAGGATGCTGCGTTGTACCTGTCAGGCCATCCAATAGAAAGGCCGTAGTTTACTACTGTAATTTAAAAAGAGAGATACAATGAATAATGGTAGAAGTTAGAGAACAGGTTTGTAGGGTATTTTGTTTGGTTGGTTTTTAGAAACCAGTTTTGAAATGTGGGAAAGATCTCATTTTACCCTTGGCCAAGTGGAACCCATAGGTTTATGGGACATTGAGGAAGCAGAATCTTGAAGGGACTCGGCTTCTATGTATCCACAGTGAAGTATTCTCAGATAGGTGAAGGAGGGGCTGTACCTGAGGATTCCAGTAATTCTGCAAGAGACCAAGACCCTCTATTTAGAGAACTGATGCTCAAAGTGAGGATAGGGTTTTTTGTTTTTTGAGACTGGGTCTCCCTATGTAGTTCAGGCTGATCTTGAACTTACAGTGTACCCCACTGGAATTATAGGCCTTGAGCTAACTCCTGGCTATCTTGCTGCCTCAGTTTCCCAGAGTGCTGGGATTGCAGGGGTGCGCCACCACACTCAGCTAGAGAATACGTTTATTTTTGCATGTGTAAAGTGTTTTACTCAATTATATTCAACTTTAAATATATAGAATTTTGTTAGAAAAGACAACATACTTGACTTTAGGTTTTAGAGTATGTTTAAGGACTTGTATCTTGCTGTTCTCTCTCCCAAGTAAGAGTTATGTAGTCATTGAACCAAAAGTGTGAGTATACAATAATAATGCTTTAAATTGTTCAGAATTTCTGGTTTTAAAAAATAAGACATAAAATTTATGTAAAACTTGAAAATTATAGCAAAATATAGACAAAAGAATTAAAATCAGAGGTAAAAACTGTGAACTGTTAACATTGTATCCAGCAAAGGTGTGTGTGGGGGGCTATTAACTGTAAACATATTTAGAAATTAGGTGCTAAATATGTTCACAATGTATTTGTGCCTTAGATTAAGAGGTGCTGTTTTTCTGAGGACAATAATAGAGTAATGACACTGAGTGGAGTAGTTGGTATCATTGAGCACCCACTATGCACTCGTGAACTGGGGAATTTACCAAAGAAGCTCGTAAGTAGGGAACTTTGTGTCAGAAGATTAGCTGTTGGTGTTTCAGGACCAGCAATTGTGTACTGCTTCATTTACATCAAATAGTTAATAACTTTTTTTTTTTTTTGTCTTTTTGAGACAGGGCTTTACTATGCCATTCAAGTTGGCTTTAAACTCACTCCAGGCTGGCCTTGAACCCACAGCGGTCCTTCTGCCTCAGCCTCTCAGGTGCTGGGTGTGCACCACCATGACCAGTTTTAATAATTTTTAAACATTCTAGTGGGTTAGGTTGCCTAAATTTGGTCCTGATTCAATAAACTATTGAATTTTTTCCCCCCTGGCCATAACCATGTGTTCCCCTACTTTCTCTTTTTTTTCTTTTCTCAGTACTAGGGATTGAACTCAATGCTTTTGCACTGATCTGCACCTACGCCCTTTTGTTTTTTTGTTTTGAGACAAGGTTGGAGTTTGATGTGCTTCTACCTCAGCCTCCCAAAGTACTGGGATTACAGGCCCGGCTGCCACGTGCTCTTTTACAGTGAATAATAGTGTCTTGCTTGACCAATGTAGAGTTAAATTAAGGATGATACGATTTTCTGTTACTCTGGTTGGAGGTTCAGTCATGGTGGGTGTTGGGCTGGCATGGTGCTTCCAGGTAATTGGAAATGTTAGTGTGGCATTATTTTCTTGGTTTGTATTATAGCAGCATAGTCAAGATTATCTGACTGTGCTATCTACCTTTTTTCCTGAGCTTCCTGCCTTGTGTACCTAATCGTTTACCATCTTTGTATCTCCCTCCTTGTTGTGATTTTATGTCGCCAGTCAGTGTCCTTTACCTAATTGGCTTGAGAGAGCACAGGCTGTGAATTACTATACCCTAAAATAAGTAATAAAAATTGCTGAGAGAAACTTGAAAATAACATACATCTACCACATCAGCAGTTCCTAAATCTGGTTCCAGGGGATGAGCGGTAGGAGACTTTGAGTTGGTACTCTTTGCTGAAGGGGAGGGCCTAATGCCTTCATTACGTTCTGAAAGAGAGCCTCAACCATACCAAGGTTAAGAGACCACAAGTGACAGGAAAGAGTAAAATGGGTCCAGATAATGGAATCAGAAGTCTAATTTCATGATCCCAGATGTACTGGACAAGGAGTTAGGAAACAGATGTATGTGTTGTCTTGCTATGCAGGATACTAGATGCTGGAGGTTTAGCTGTATTCATTTTTGTTTGTTTGTTTGTTTTGTTTTTGTGGTGTTGGGAATTGAGCCCAGGCCCTTGTGTAAAGCAGCAACTCTACCACTGAGCCACATCTCCAGCTCTTAGCTGTGATCATAATACAAAAATACATGTCCTCTTTTTATTGGAATGAGACAGAGTAAATAAATAAGTACATACCAGATATAGTATGTCAGAAGAAATTAGGTGGAGACAGATAGAGTGCTATGTGGAAGAGTGGGCCTTGAAGTTTAGGTGGCATTTGAGTGGTATTGAAGGAGGTAGATGATTTTTTTTTTTTTTTGGCAGTACTGGGGATTGAACTCATGACCTCGTGCTTGCCAGGCAGGCGCTTAGGCCACTGAGCTAGATCCCCAGCCCTGAGGTGGATGATTTAAAATTATTTATAAATTAGTGATTGGCCACTCTATTTTATTTATTTATTTTTTGGGTACCAAGAATCAAACTTAGGACCTTGTGCTTGCTAGGTAGGTCCTGTGCCTCTGAGCTACATCCCCAACCCTATTATTGTTATTATTATTATTATTATTGAGACAAGGTCTCACTATACAGTTCAGGCTAGCCTTGAACTCAGTATATAGCCAAGAATGGCCTCAAACTTGTAATCCTCCTGCCTTAGCCTCCAGAGTGCTGGAATTACAGTCGTTTGCCATCAGGCCCAGATACACTGTGCTATTTAATGTAAGATACTGGGTGACAGAATATCTCCTAAAGACTCAGGATCTGTTCTTTCTCTAAGAGTGCTCATGAACTACTCAAGGACAAGTCTACATGCAGTTGGAAGTCTTCAAAGGGAGGACTGTGCTGTCACAATGTAACTCCTGAAGTGAATGGTCAATCCCCTGTTCATTATATCAGCATTGTGAAAGGAAGAAGCTTTGTTTTTCTCCCTATTACAGGAAACTTTGGAGGGGCAGTTCAGCCCTTTTACAGTTGCAGAAGGGGTAGTATCCTCTCATCCTTGAAGGAGAGCCCGAGCATCTAGATTGCTTTACAATGGAAATTAAATTCTCTCTGGCTTAATTTTCTGAGACACTGTTAGGAAAGCCTAAAATACAACTTGGCAGGAATCAACTCTGTGCCCTTTGCTCAGAAGAGACTCCGGACTAGAGACTTCTTGTGTGAAGAGTCCAGAATGAGAAGCACGGGCAGAGTGCTAGAAAACTGCAAGGGCAAAGGTAAAAGCGCAGTTTGGGGACAGCTGAGGGGAGCTTCTATGTGTTTTAGATCCAGTCGATATGATTAAATGCATGGTCTTTCCTATGAGGTGGGCTATGTGTACAGGAAATGGAATCAGGGGCCTCATTAGCACTCTTCTACTGCACTACACCCTTAGTCCCTGAAATACATTTTCGAAAGGGAACATACTTGGCCTAACTAACCTCCATTATTCACTTCAGTTGAGATTAAACTCAGATGAATCACTTAGGGTTTCAAATGCCCTATTGGTGATACGGAATTTTATTTTTTGTTTATTTTTGACTTGTTGAGACAGGGCCTCACTGTATAGCTCAACTGACCTCAAACTCATAGATTCTCCTGCTTCAGCCTCCCAATTTCTGGAATTATAGGCATGTGCTACCACGCCCAGTTGAAATGGAATTTTAGACAATGATTTGTACCTTGTGAGTCTAAAAGGTCTACAATTCTAGAAATGTTTAAGCATGCATTGCATTGTTAACTTATTTAGAAAATCACTGACCTCCTTGGTTAGGATCATGGTTGAGATCCATGTGTCATAAATTGTACCAAATGGAAGCTGCCAATCTATACTTTGCATGTTTGTGAATTGCAAGATATTTTTTCTCAAGCTGTGGTATCTTTCCTGGAAATAAGCTACTTTGAAAGTAGCTTTTGAGACTTGAAGGTTGACATTTTCCCTATCTCTAGGGTCCCCAAACCAACCTGAGATTTTGAGGACTTCTGGAGGTTGAGTGTCTTGAATTATGTTATTTTCTTTTCATTTCTGTTTCTTTAGTTGTATTTAACATCACTTATACCTATTTAATATCACTTATACCTTAGACATTTGAATAAAACCCATTTTTAGCTTCTGACTTGTGTCTTGTCTTTCATTTGTTACTGAAGTCTTTTGATACTGTGACCTTTTCAGATGGCTATGTGATCCTCCCCATATTTTCATGTTTTATCAGATCCTGTTCCTTGGATGCATTTACTGTATTTTCTTTGCATTAGCCATAACAAGTATTAACCAATTTCTGCTGGAAAACTTTGCACAGTCTCTTAGCAGTTGTTACTGTTGTGGAAGGAATGGTTGGGATAATTATGCAGAGCTCAGATTCTTTGGGTTCCTTTTACACTTGGGGTTTCTTAGCATCAGTGCTATTGATACTTGGGGCCAGGTAGGTCTTTGTTGTGGGAAGCTGTCATATGCGTGGTGTGATTGATGTTGACCATATTATGAGGTGATGAATTTTTCCTTCAGGTAGTGATTTTTTCCCCATAAATTCAAACCTTTAGTATTTGCATTAATAGAAATTGAAAGAAGTTTAAGTTGTTCCCAGATGTGAATGTCATCAGCAATTGCATATGTCAAAAACCTCAGATCCAATTTTTTACTTCTCTTGGGAGTCATTAAAGGAAATAAGAGTGTTTGCGGGTAGCAGGAAGGGTGTCATGAAGCTGTCCGTCTGAGTCAGATAGAGAAAGGCTACTTCCTAAAGGCCTCTGCTGTGCTGCTGTGGCAGGCTGGTGAGGGTGAGGGTGTGGAGTCCAGCCTCTGGTGGCTCCAAGGGCTGCCATTGCCTATCAGGGTGCACAGCTCTTGACAGATCTTTTGAGTACAGCATAGTGGCGGACTGTGGAAAAGGCTTAGCCATGACCAGGTCAAAAGTTCACTGTGCACGTGTGTGTATTTGGGACACATATGTATAAAGCTTATTATTTCATCAGAATTTTCAATTTAGAGCACATCAGCTACAGAACCCTAAGTAGTTTCCATGATCTCTCTCGTTTTTCCCCCAGGCAAGGATGGCAAGATGTATTATAGATTTTGTTTTGTTCAGAGAGATGATAGTGTTTTGATGGTGACTTAAGTCATTTAGTGTACTCTGAAGGGCTTTGAACTTCTCTGACAAAAGATTCTCATAGAGAACTTTG
Organism: Cuniculus paca; assembly: GCA_004365215.1. Taxonomy (NCBI): domain Eukaryota; kingdom Metazoa; phylum Chordata; class Mammalia; order Rodentia; family Cuniculidae; genus Cuniculus; species Cuniculus paca. The sequence goes on along the minus strand of RJWT010006787.1, from coordinate 18,666 downwards.
AGATATATGTATGTGTTGATGGGTATTGACGCCACACCCCCAGACCACCTCTGCTTTTCTTTGAGACAGGGTCTCACTGTGTACCCTAGACTGGGACTACAGGCGTGTACCAGGTGCTGCTACACCTGGCAATCCCAGACCTTTATATTTTTGGAGACAGGCTCTCACTAAGTTGCTTAGGCTGGCTTTGAACTTGTGATTGTTCTGCCTAGCCTCTTGAGTGTCTGGGATTATAGGCATGTGTCACTTCGCCTGGTTACTGTGGTTTTTGACTGATGTCTTCACTGGAAGTGACCTTCTCAAAGGCTTTTGTGTTTTCTATCTTACTTGATCACCAAAGAGACTCAAAAACTTATTCTTTCCCTCAGTTGAGAGCTAAGGCCTACCACCCTTTCTTCCCTCCTTTTTTCCCTCCCTTATTCTCCTACTTCATTGTTGTGTTCCTCTCTTAATGTTTGCTGTGGGCATTGGTGAAGAAGGAGTAGTTTCTGGCCTGCATCAAGGTGTTAAATCCCAGAATTTGGGTAAATAAATTGGTGTGAAGTTAGTCACTCCTGCAGCCAAAAGCAGTTTTCTCTTTAGAGGGCAAATGACCTATCAGAATAATTCTTTGTGTGCTGTGTTTTGTATACAACCCCATTTCAAATGTAATTACATATGTGAAATGTCTGTGGAAGACAGTATTCCTTTTTTTTTTTTTTTTTTTTTTTTTTTTGTGGCACTGGGGATTGAACTGAACCTCATGCTTACCAGGCAGGCGATTAGGCCGCTGAGCTAAATCCCCAACCCCGACAGTATTCTTTTTTTAAAGTCCTCAGATGACTTTTATGAAAGATACTTGGCGAGTTTAAAGGTTGCATGTTCTTTAATTGCCACACTGCAATGACCAGCCTTTACCTTTGCTTCTACAGCCCCAACTCTTGAGGAGATAAGTCAGGTCTGCTGTTTTGCTAGGGTTGGTTTGGTGGGATAACTGAGTTGGCAAGTAGGTCCCTGAGGCATGTGGCCACCTGAATTAAATGGTGAGTGGTTGTCACAGGAGCTGGCGTGTGTGTGTGTCTTTCTGTGTCCCTTCTCCTACATATCACCTCCAAAAACATGTGGAAATACAGGAAGTGGTGGGGCCAAATTATTACACTAACCCCTTCACATATTCAGTGTTGAACTTGTAAATCACCTGCAAGTTACTACTTCCCAAGTTATTAATTCCCAAGAATGGAATACCCAGGCCGGGCGCAGTGGCGCACGCCTGTAATCCCAGCACTCGGGAGGCTGAGGCAGGAGGATTGTTGCGAGTTCGAGACCAGCCTGGGCCACAAAGTGACCCCAAGGCCAGCCTGAACTGCAAAGTGAGACCCTGTCTCAAAAAGACAAAAAAAGAAAAAAAAAAAAAAAGAATGGAATACCCTCTTATAATTGAGAGTGCTGTTGTTAATCAGTCTTGTCTGTGTTTCTTTCTCCTAGCCAGTTCCTTTTAATTAACACCCCTTCCTTGAGTGTTCATTGTTTCAGCAACAATGGCACAAGGGACAGTTGATTTGTTTGACAGAAAATGTGTTAAATTAAAGATCTACTTCTTTAGTAAATCCTTTCTCTTTTCTGTTCCCATTGTGTGTCTTCTTTCTCAAAGGTTGTTTGCAGATTCTTTTAGGTCTGGGGGACAACTTTTATAGCAGTGTCCTGTAGTTCTTGTTCAGAGAAGACTGTTATGTAGGGGAAAGATGATTTAAAGAGAACTTTCTTCACCTGTTGCCATAACTGAGGGAATTTTTTTTACTCTTGGACTGGTAGTGATTTGCATTAGTGTACTACACATAGACTAAATGTTTTTTCCACATTGCTTTAAAAAAAGTTTTCACCGGGAATCTAGCTCAGTGGCCTGAGCGTCTGCCTGGCAAGTGCAAGGTCATGAGTTCAATCCCCAGTGCCTCAAAAAAAAAAAAAGTTTTCTCTTCATTTTCCTGTGTGGTGTTGAAGCACTGAGTCCTTCTTACAGGATGCTGATGATTTGGAGGAAATGCTCTAATAGATGCTGAGTATATCTATGTCCTCGTAACTTTAGATTTTCGTCACTCAGTGATGGGTCCCATATGTAATTTTCTTTTTTGGTGGTGGTACTGGAGATTGAATCCAGGGTTTTTGGACTGAGCCGCAATCCCAGCCCTTTTTATTTTTTTGAAACGAGATCTTGAGTTGCTCGCTAAGTTGCCCGCTGGGTGATCCTCTTGCTGCTGTGTGCTATGATTGTAGACCTGTAGTACCTGGTGGAACTTTTTAAAATAAAAATGAAATTAGAAAAAAGTCTGCCTTCCATTTGCTGTTGTCAGCATTATTAACGTTAAAGTTGCAGAGATAGGTAATAAAGTTGCTATTTTAGTGCTGCCCTGGAGAATTAGTCTGTTCAAAGGAGAGTGATACATGGTGTAAAACCTCTTTGTAAAATAAGTGATAGGAAAGTTGATTGTTGTCCGGTAAGAGGGAGGCAGTGATATGAATGAAGGGCTTTAGGACTTAGAGGTTCATGCCTAGTAAGTCAGCATAGCTAGCTAGATCAGATAGTTTTCTTTTTGTTGTTTTTGTTTGGGTTTTTTTTCCCTTTGTGTTTTTGTTTTTGTGTGTATGTCTTTTTGAGACAGGGTCTCACTATGCCGTGCAGGCTGGCCTTGAGCTCACTTTGTAGTCCAGGCCTCACAATGATCCTCCTGCCTCAGCCTCCTGAGTGCTGGGACTACAGGCGTGTCCCCCCACTCCTGGCCAGATAGTTTTGTTATGGGGAAAATAGAAAATGAAGTTGAAAGGGATCATGCTGTAGAAGTGTCATTACCACAAGCCTTGAATGCCAGACTCACTGTTTTCAATCATTTTTCTTCAGGTAGTGGGGCAGTTCTAGAGTAGGAATTTCTGTGTATGATGTGAGAAACTAAAAGGGTAGAATTGGTAAATAGGAAGAAAATCTTTAGATGGGAAGGGGAACAAGGGGGGGAGGAGGGGAAAAGGAAAGAAAAAAGGAGGATAGAAGAAAAAAAAGTGGAAACAAAGCTTTTGTAAATAAGGAGAGGAAGCCGGGCGTGGTGGCTCACACCTGTAATCCCAGCACTTGGGGAGGCTGAGACAGGAGGATCATTGTGAGTTCGAGACCAGCCTGGGCTACAAAGTGAGCTCAAGGCTAGCCTGAACGGCATAGTGAGACCCTGTCTCAAAAACACCAGGGCTGGAGATCTAGCTCAGCAGTCTAAGTGCCTGCCTGGCAAGCACAAGGTCGTGAGTTCAATCCCCGGTGCCGCAAAAAAAAAAAAATAAAATAAGGAGAGGAAGAGGAGTTAAAAGGAGGGTAGGGGGGTGTGAAAAAACTCAAGTTATATCCCATATAGGTACAAATTCTCTTTGATGAATGTGATCATTATGTATATCGAGAAGGTTTTTTTTTTTTGCGGCACCGGGGATTGAAGTCCACCTCATGCTTGCCAGGCAAGCGCATAGGCCACTGTGCTAAATCCTCAGCCTGTATATGTAAAAGGCACCAGTAAAATCTAATTAAAAAAAGTAAAATAACCGGGGATTTAGCTCAGTGGTGTAAGTGCCTGCCTGGCAAGCGCGAGGTCGTGAGTTTGATAGCTGGTACCCAAAAAAATAAAAAATAAAAAATAAATAAAATAGCATGTATGACCAAGAAAAAAAAAGGAATTTCTGTGTGCTCATAATTCCATCACTCAGGAAGCTGAGGCAGGAGGCACTCTGAGTTCTAGGTCACCCTGGGCTACAAAATGAGTTCAAAGCCAGCCTAAACTGCATAGTGAAACTTTGTCTCAAAAAGACCACCCCCCACCTGCCCCAAAAAAGCATAGCAGCTCTAATGGATGGCATCATGCACTCAGGCAGTGGTACCACTCGTGGTCATAGGATGGATTTCGCAGCACCAAGGTCTGCACTGCTGCATGATACAATGAGCTGGAGACTTGAAGGGTCAAAGATGACTTTGGAGAAGGCTTTTGTGTTGAGTTATTATGGTACAAGAGGAAGAGAGAGACAAAGGCTTAAATTGCATTCTTTTGGAAGGAGAGTGGAAAAGAGCTCTCAAGGATGCTGAGGAGTATGGTGAATACTTTTTCTTCACGTTTTCCTCAAATAATAAGTAGTTACTGTAACAAGGAAAACAATTCCAGTTCCTCTATGGCTAACATTTTGGTGTTTTGCTGAAGAGGTCAGTCAGTGGTAGGACCCTTTTAGAAAAAGCAGCCTTCCACCTTCTGCTTGATGTTTGCTGTCAGTAATCCTTCTCTGTTCTGTGTCCTTGTGATTATGATTGTTACTCCACCCTAGGATTTTAGTTTCTTACTGAGTAAAAGAAAAATCTGAGCACAGATGAGTACCATTCATTCATTCATTCACTCACTCATTCTTTTGAGACATGGTCTCACTAGGGTAGTGTAGGCTGTCCTTTTGTTTTTGTTTTTAATTTTTTGTGTGTGTGTGTGTGTGTGGCACTGGTGATTGAACTAACGACCTTGAGCTTGCCGGGCAGGCACTTAGGCCGCTGAGCTAGATCCCCAGCCCTTGTCTTTTTGAGACAGGGTCTCACTATGCCGTTCAGGCTGACCTTGAGCTCACTTTGTAGCCTAGGCTTGTCTTGGACTCTCAACGATCCGCTTGTCTCAGCCTCCCACCGATCCGCTTGTCTCAGCCTCCCGAGTGCTAGGATTACAGGTGTGAGCCACCATGTCCGGCTCTAACCCTTGTGTTTTTGAGAGAGGGTCTCACTGCCGTTCAGGCTGGCTTTGAGCTCACTTTGTAGACCAGGCTTGGTCTCACCTGCAATGATGCTCCTGCCTCAGTGCTGGGATTACAGGCGAGAGCCCCCACACCTGGCTTGTTTTAATTTTTTTGAGACAGGGTCTCACTATGTAGTACAGGCTGGTCTTGAATTCTCTTATGTAGCCCAGGTTGACCTTGAATTCACAGTGATCCTCCTGCCTCCCTCCTGCCTCAGCCTCCTAAGTGCTGGGATTATAGGCGCACACCACCAAGCCAGGCTCCCTTATATCTTTATAGAGTTTTAGATTTACTCTAGCTTAACTGTTGAATGTTTGGAGTGCTTCAGTATTTAGCTTCTCCCTGTTTATTTTTGTGGTGCTAGGGACTGAATCTAGGGCCTTTGCACTGAGCCATCTCCCAAACCCTGCCCTACGATTTCATTTTATTTTGACCCCGGAGCTCCCTAAATTGCCCAGACTGGGCAAGAATTTGTGATTTTCTTTCCTCAGCCTCCCAGATGCAGTAATGGGCATGTGCCACCACAGCTGGCTCTCTTTTTAAATTATTTAATGATCTGTAAGATGACTGCACCGCAGCCCTTTTGTAATGGGAATGTGTGTGCACATAAGAAATGTGGGAGTTAATGTTCTATATTCTGTTAAATAACTGGTTCCCCAAGCTAGGGGAAGTTGCAACTCAATAGAAAAGCTTTATTTGCTTGTTTATCTTCGTACTGTTCTGCAGAAGTGGTTGGAAGTTGTTTGGCATCTCTGCCTCTATACTCCACCCCCCCCCACCCCTTGTCAAGTAAATTTGTATCTTGGCCACTACAAAAGAAAAGGTGAACTGGATCAGTCAAGTACCCACTCTAGTGTAACTAGAAAATAGGATTAGTGAGTTAGTTTGGCAAAGAACCTAACGGGGCGCAGTGAGAAGCCATGATGCAAGCCAAAGTCTTGCATAAGAAGAAGCAGGAACAGGGGGACTTGGCCCCAGAGGGCTCAGTGGGAAGGCCTGCAGGCTACTGCTGTGCCCTGGAACAGCTAAGCCCCCTTACTTCCTCATGTGTGTATTTATATGTTAACTGTCTTATAGACAGGGCTCATTCTTCTGAATCCTGCTTGATTCAGTTAACATTTGCAGGGTCAAATGCTTTTCTTTTCTTTTTTTGTGTGTGTTTATGAGACAGGGTCTCATTAGGCAGTTTAGGCTGGCCTTGGGCTCACTTTGTAGCCCAGGCTGATCTTGAACTTGCAACAATCCTCCTGCCTCAGCCTCCCAAGTGCTGGGATTACAGGAGTGCGCCACCACACCTGGCCCAAACGCCCTTTCCTCATACTACACTATGATTTTTTTTTTTTTTTTTGAGATAGCATCTTCCCATTTAGTTCAGGCTGACTTGGACTCACTATGTAGCCCAGGGTGACCTTGACTTTGTGGCGTTCCTCCTACCTCTGCCTCCCCAGTGCTGGGAATACAGGCATGCGCCACCACACCTGGCTTTCACTATTTTTTTGGGGGGTGGTTCTTTTTGAGACAAGGTCTCACTGTGCTGTTCAGGCTGGCCTTGAGCTCACTTTGTAGCCCAGGCTGGTCTCAAACTTGCGGCGATCCTCCTGCCTCAGCCTCCTGAGTGCTGAGATTACAGGTGTATGCCACCATGCCCAGCTACACTGATTTTTTTTTTTATGGTGGCACTAGGGATCAAATTCACAACTTTGAGCTTGCTAGGTAGGCGCTCAAGCCACTGAGCTAAATCCCTGGCCCTTGTGTTCTTGAGACAGGGTCTCACTATGCCGTTCAGGCTGGCCTTGAGCTCACTTTGTAGCCCAGGCTGGTCTCGAACTCACAACAATTCTCCTGTCTCAGCCTCCCGAATGCTGGGATTACAGGCGTGAGCCACCAGGCCCGGCTACACTATGATTTTTAATAGCTACAGAATATTCATTTAGTTAAATGTATTCTAATTTAGGCAGTCCTGGGCATTTAAGTTATTTTTAGTTGTTTCCTATGATAAGTATCACGAATAGAAAGATTTATTTCCCTAATACAGGGTTAGTGTTTTTAATCATTGAACTTCTGTTAACTTTTTCTTTTTGAGGCAAGGTTTCACTATGTAGTTCAGGCTGGCCTTGAACTCACTATGTTGCCCAAACTGGCCTTTAACTCATGGCTATTCTGCTTCAGGCTCCCTAACGCTGGCATTACAGGTGTGTACCACTGTGCCTGGTAATATTTCAGTTTTAAGTTTTTAGTTTTCGTCATAGTCACATTTTTTGATATGTGTATTGGGGTGTGGTAGGTGCTGAATCCCGAGCCCTATGCATGGTAAGCACACACTGTACCATTGAGCTATACGCTCAGCCCCTTAGTCTATAATATGCGTGCGTCTGTCTGTCTGCCCCTCCTTTCCTCTCCTTTCCTTCCCCTTCCCCTTCCCCTTCCCCTTCCCCTTCCCCTTCCCCCCTTAATGGTTTTTTTGAGACAGGTTCTCACTGTGTAGTTTCAGGCTGGCCTTGAGCTCACTAGCCCAGCCTGGATCTTCTTGCCTCAGACTTCTGAGTGCTGGGATTACAGGTGTGTGCCACCACACTCAGCCCATTTTATATTTTATGGTAAAATCTGAAACAAATTGTGGCACTGGTCATGCATGCTTTAAGTGTTTCTCATGCATCAGCATTTTTTTAAGGCAGGATCTTCCTGTATAGTTCAGCCTTGGACTGTGGCAGTCCTCCTGCGTCAGCCTCCTGAGTGCTGGAATTACAGGGGTGTGTCGCCACACTGTTCATTATGTGGTTTATAATTTGGGATTGTGGGTTTACTTTTTTTTTTTTTTAGACAGTTTTGCTGTGTAGTTCAGGCTAGTTAAAACCCACTGTGTAGCCCAGGCTGGCTTCTCCTGCCTTAGCCTCTTGAGTACTGGGACTATACACATGGACCACCACACCTGATTCGGAGCTCACTTTCACTGGCATTTTATCTGTGGGAATCCTATAAGGTCTGGGTAGAAAATGTGCCCCCTCAGGATTGATTTATATTTGCTGTTACTGGGCAACCTTTGACCAGTGGTCATGTTATTTTCTCCCCTCACCCACACCCTTCACCCTTCACTCTTCTCTTCTCTTCTCTTCTCTTCTCTTCTCTTCTCTTCTCTTCTCTTCTCTTCTCTTCTCTTTCTTTTCTTTTCTTTTCAAGAGAATAAAGCAAAACAAAACAGAACAGAACAGAGTTAAACACAACAAAGCATTTCAGAACAGAACACTGCAAGCAATACAGGTCTTCAAAACATAACAATAGGAGATTAACAATGGCTACCCTAGTGTCTCTTGTTTTCTTTTTTTTCTTTTCTTTTCTTTCTTTTTTTTTTTTTTGCGGCACCAGGGATTGAACTCACGACCTTGCGCTTGCCAGGCAGGCGCTTAGGCCACTGAGCCAGATCCCTGGCCCTTGTATTTTTGAGACAGGGTCTCATTATGCCGTTCAGGCTGGCCTTGAGCTCACTTTATAGCCCAGGCTGGTCTTGAACTCACAATGACCCGCCTGTCTCAGCCTCCCGAGTGCTGGGATTATAGGTGTGAGCCACTATGCCCGGCGCTTCTTGTTTTCTTCCAAATGGTTGTTCATAAGTTCACACACAATAAACTCAAACAAAACAAAATAATATAAAACCAGATAAAACAAAAGAGTGAAAGCATTACAGGCCTTCAAATCAGACAATAAGAAATCAACAATGGCTACCTTTGTTTTCTTCAAAAAAGCTGTTCCTACCTTCTCACATATTGCAATCAAATAGTAGAAAACAGACTTCAACTAATCAAATTAAAGAAGAAAAGCATTATTGGACTTCAGAACCTTTTCCCCATATTTATTAGGGATTTTGTATCTTATTGAGTCTTTCAGTTTCTTACACTAGGGACACAATATGGTGTTTACACATGTGAGTTTGATTTATTTCACTTATGAGTATGGTCTCAAGTCACATCCATTTACCTATAAAAGCCTCAATGTGATCCTTCTTCAAGCTGAATAGTACTCCATTGTATAAAAGTACCACATCTTTTTTATCCATTCCTTAATTGATGGGCATTTGGGTTGTTTCCAAGATTTGGCTATTACAAATTGTGCTGCTGTAAACATGGGTGCACGTATATCACTAAGTCACTACATTGTCTGGGGGACTTGAATTTGTAATCCTTTTGCCTCAGTCCCCCAAGTGGTAGGATTACAGGCATGCACCACCACATCCAACTAACTTCTTATGAATTCCTCAGTGAGGTAGCCATCATCTTGACCCATTCTGTAGACAGGAAACTGAAGTACAGAAGTAAAGTGATTTACCCAAAGCACAGTGGCCAGCCCTGAGTCCAGGCAGCCTAACTTCATTAAAATGCTAAGGCATTTATTGGTAAATGAACTGAATAGTAGCACCAGGAAGAGGGGAAAATTGTTATCTAGTGAAGGTTTATTTAGGGGTCTATGGGAAGAGAGGTGAGACTAAATTTTTGGTACTATGGTGGCATTAGAAATATTTCAAGCTGCTAGGCAAGGTGGTGCATGCCTGCAGTCCCAGCACTTAGCAGACTGAGGGAGGAGGATTGCCAGGAGTTGGAGGCCAGCCTGGGCTACATAATGAGTTCAAAACCAGCCTGAGGAACATAGCGAGACCCTGTCTCAAAAAACAAAAACCAAAACAAAAGTTCAAGCAAAATTATAAAGAATACTGAATCAGGAAAAGGTACTTTTTTCCCCCTTTTTTGGGATAAGTGGTGCAGGGGAATTGAACCATCCACATGCTAGGCAAGCACTACCACTGAGCTGCATCCTCAACCCCCAGAAATTTTTTTTTGGATCCTTTATTTTCATAGTTTAAATTATGTACAGAATATGCCAGTGCCTTTTAAGAGTTAATTGCTCTTGTTATTTTCCACTGTACTGTAATAGTGGCCACAATTTTCTAAATCTTTTTTTTTTCCTTTTTTGCGGCACCGAGGATTGAACTCATGACCCCGTGCTTGCCAGGCAAGCACTTAGGCCACTGAACTAAATCCATAGCCCTGTCTTTTTGAGACAGGGTCTCACTGTGCTGTTCAGGCTGGTCTTGAACTCACAATGATCCTGCTGTCTCAGCCTCCCGAGTGCTGGGATTACAGGTGTGAGCCACCACGCCCAGCTAATTTTCTAAATCTTTGTTTTAAAGTAATGTCAAGCTTTGCTGGTTGTGATCACACATACATATACCTGTAATCCTAGTGCAGGGAGGCTGAGGCAGGACGATTGCTGTGAGTTCCAGGTTGGTCTGGTTCAATGAGGCTGGTCTGAAATATATAGCGCTGTCTGAAAAAAGAAAAAGAAAAAGCACCCCCTGAATAAATCACATCAAACTTAAAAGAAAGTTCCAAAACTAGTGCAAAAAATTTTTGAGCCTTCACTCTAATTCGTAGTGTTTGGTTTATTATCTACCTCTTTTTCCAGCCACACTCCACTGTATCCTCCTCAGCTATCTACCCCTCCCCTTATAGCTTTTGCCTGATATTTAACTTGCAGACATATTTTTCCCCCTTGACATTTAAGTGCTTTTAATGCCTTAAAAGGACATTCTATTGTATATATCATAGCATATAATTATATCAAAATCAGAGAACTAGTACTGTTTAAAGTACATAGATAATAGTGTATCAAGTATTGCCATGGCATTAATCTGATAATATGAATGTGTGATTTACATAATTTTCTTTCTTTCTTTCTTTCTTTCTTTCTTTCTTTCTTTCTTTCTTTTTTTTGGCGGTACTGGGGATTGAACTCACAACTTCGCACTTGCCAGGCAGGTGCTTATATTAGACCACTGAGCTAAATCCCCAGCCTTTGTCTTTTTGAGACAGGGTCTCACTATGCCATTCAGGCTGGCCTTGAGCTCACTTTGTAGCACAGGCTGGTGTCGAACTCACAATAATCCTCCTGTCTCAGCCTCCCGAGTGCTGGGATTACAAGCGTGTGCCACCAGGCCTGGAGATTTACATAATTTTTCACGGGCATTATTATTTTAGAAATTGTTTTTCTGGTTCAGGTTTTCAATCTAAGATCACATATTGCATTTAACTATTGGATCCCTTGAGTCCTTGGATCTAGAGCACTTTTTCAGTCTTGCTTAATCTTGATCTTTTTGGTAAAGTACAAGCTATTTATTTAAGACTGGTGTTCTCTATTTGGATTTGTCATATGTGCCCTCAGGGTAATTCAGGCCCTGTGTGTTTGGCAGGAGGGCCAAAGAAGCACTGTGTCCTCAGTGCACCCTATCAAGAATTAAATGATGATTTGACTCCTTGTTGGTTCCTGTTAACTGATCACTTGGCTAATGTGGTGTCTGCCAGATTTTTCCACTGGGAGGTTACTGTTTTTTCTTTATGAGTATCTTGTCAGAAAATACTATGTAAACATACTATGCATGTTTCTCATCAGACTTTCACCCATCAGTAGTTTAAATTAATTTTCTTATGTCAGTTATTGCATTATATAGTTGCTGAATAGTTACTTTCAAATTCCATTATTGTTTCCTTTGTAAGTCAGCAGTCAGTTTTCTTTGTTCTGTTATAAATAACCTTTATCTCAACTAGAAGGTATAATGTCTTAGGGGTCTCAAGCTACAGTCACATGTTGAAAATACTTAAAAAAAAAAAGTGCTGTCAAGGAACTGCTTGACTTTGGGCATGTGTGTTCTGCACAGCCCTTGTCTGCACAAAGAAATATCTTCTCCCCTTCTTTTTCTTTTCTTTTCTTTTTTTCTTTTTTAGAGACGGTCCCAGTATGTAGTTCAGTCTGGTCTTCAACTCACCATATAGTCCATTCAGGGTGGCCTCGAACTCAGTTGGACTTCTGTCTCAAGCCTTCCAAGTGCTAGGATTAGGAGCATGAGCCACCACACCCAGTTCCTTATTCCAAGTAATTGTTCTTGTGTGTAAATTGCTTCCTACTCAATGTGTTCTGAGTGGTGAAGTAAACAAGGCCAGCCACTAGCCAGGGCTTACTCCAAGCATTAGATGGGCTGCATTTGCCATGGCATTTCCAGTCTAGTGGAGTAGGAAGCACTCCCAAGCCAGGATCCTACAAAACTGGAAATTGTAGTGATTTGGAACCTATTCCCCCAAATGGATATAACTCCATTTCTACAGAAAAATCTTGATTATGCTTTGAGGTTTGGTCCTAACAAACAGAAGCAAGGCACCATAGTAAAAGTAGACAAACTGGAAATAATAATGTTTCTCACAACAAGCCAGGTGTGGTGGTGCACACCTGTGATCCCAGCACTTGGGAGGCTGAGGCAGGAGGATCACTGTGAGTTGAGGCCAACTTGGGCTACAAAGTGAGTTTAAACCAGCCTGAACTGCATAGTGAAAGACCAAAAAAAGAAAAAAAAAGTTTTTTTCCCAACACCAATGCAATTAGGGTGGACCATATAGAACAGAAGTCCCATGAAAGAAGAAAAAAAGACACAAAGTAGATACAGCAGTTCAAAAATCTGGTTGCCTTATGTGATAATGAACTTTGAGATGAAAAAGTTTTTTGGCTTAGCTGAAGTTACAAAAAGAGAACAGATACATAACTATGTCTAGTAAATTTCCAGTATTGGGAAGTTCTCCACAGAGAATGATGAAATGAAGATGGATGCTTAGAATAACTGGAAATATACATGAAAAATGGATATACAGTCTTCTCTTGATATCTATATCTTTCATAGTGTTTTTGGGGTTGGCTGTCTAACTCTTGATGCTTACTGAGGAGAGAAGGAGCTACTTGTCTCCCACCATCAAGTGCGAAGGACAGGTTTCACTCAGATTTTATGATAATACAATACTATTTTTAGTATCTAGTGAGAATATAATTTACCAAAAAAATAAAATTTACACATTTTTAATTTTCCTGGAAAATTTACATAGCATTGATGAACAAAAGCTTCAGGGTTTTTTTGTTTTTTTTTTTGAGACAGGGTCATCCTGTGTAGTTCAGGTTGACCTTGAACTCACTTTGTAAAGCCTAGGCTGGCCTGGAACTTGCAGTGATCCTTCTGCCACAGCCTACCAAGTGCTGGAATTACAGACGTGCATCATCATGCTGGCTGCTTATATGTGGATTTAAATGATTGCTGAATACTGATGTTTTTGTTTAAAATAGCTTTAGTAGCTGGGCGTGGTGGCTCACGCCTGTAATCCCAGCACTCGGGAGGCTGAGACAGGCGGATCGTTGTGAGTTCAAGACCAGCCTGGGCTACAAAGTGAGCTCAAGGCCAGCCTGAACAGCATAGTGAGACCCTGTCTCAAAAACAGGGCTGGGGATCTAGCTCAGCAGTCTAAGCGCCTACCCGGCAAGTGCAAGGTCGTGAGTTCAATCCCCGGTGCCGCAAAAAAAAAAAAAAAAAAAAAAAGCTTTAGTGAGATTTAATCAGTGATTGATTTATTAATCAGGAAATTAAGTTTACATACCATACAGTTTACCCATTTAAAGTATTTAAGTTAGTGGGCTTTAGTATATTCTCAGGTGGTATAATCATCATCATAGAACCTGCCAAACATTTTTGTTAACTCAGAGAAACCCTATGCTTTTTAGCTGTCACTTCTTAGGTCTCCCTAGTCTAACTTTCCAGCCCTCAACAATCACTAATCTTGCTGTTCCTATAGATTTGTCTATTCTAGACTTTTATAATGGAGTGGCTTTTTTTTTTTTTTTTTGTGGCACCAGGGATCGAACTCACGACCTCACACTTGCCAGGCAGGCACTTATGCTGCTTATCTAACTCCCCAGCCCTTGTCTTTTTGAGACAGGGTCTCACTATGCCGTTCAGGCTGGCCTTGAGCTCACTTTGTAGCCCAGGCTGGTCTGGAACTCACAACGATCCTCCTGTCTCAGCCTCCTGAGTGCTGGGATTATAGGCATGTGCCACCAGACCAGGCAGTATGTGACCTTTTGTGACTGGAATTTTTTTTACTGAGCATAATGTTTCTAAGGTTCATCTGTGTTGTAGGAAACATTTCATATTTTTTTATAACGTTGCATAGAATACTGTATCGACTGACGAACATTTAGGTCCTCCTTTTAACTATTACATACAATACTGCTGTGAATGATCATGCATGGGGTTTGCGAGGCTAAAGTTTCAGTCCTCTCAATATACATACCTAGGAGTGGAATTTCTGGGTCATATGGTAACTACCTTTGATCATTTAAGGAATTGACTGTTGACAAATGTGGCTATGTCATTCTGTGTTCCTGCTAGCAGCATGTTGAGGGTTCCAGTCTCTCTACTTCCTTGCCAACACTTGTCTGATTCTAGCTATCCTGTTTGCTGTGAAGTGGTTTCTAACATGATCTTGATTTGAACTTCTTAGATGACTAATGATGTTCAGCATCTTTTCATGTGGTTATTGGCCATTTGTACATTGCTCTTAGAGAAATGTCTCTTCAGATCCCTTGCCAAGTTTTAAATTGGATGATCTGTATTTTTATTATTGAGGTATAAGAATTCTTTATATGTTACAGATACAAATCCTACTGCAGGTGTGTGATTTGCAGACAGTTTAACTCATTCTATGGGTTTTTCCTCCCTGTCTCCCACTGGGACTGAATCTTAACTCCATACATGCTAGGCAAATGCCCTTACCCTGAGCTATATCCTCAGCACTTTTCAAGACAGAGTCTTACTACCTCATTACCTTGCCTAGGTTAGCCTCTAGACTTGTGATTCTTCTGTCTCAGTCTCCCAATTAGTTGAGATTATAGGCATATACTAGTATGCCTTTCTTAGTGGTGCCTTATTTCTTTTTTTTTTTTTTTTGTCTTTTTGAGACAGGGTCTCACTATGCAGTTCAGGCTGGTCTTGGGCTCACTTTGTAGCCCAGGCTGGTCTCGAACTCACAACGATCCGCCTGTCTCAGCCTCCCGAGTGCTGGGGTTACAGGCGTGAGCCACCAGGCTCAGCCTTGTGTGTTTTTGAGATGGCATTTCATTGTGTAGTTCAGATTTGCTTTAGAATTCACCAAATTGCCCAGGCTGACCTAGAGCTTGTGATCCTCCTTCCTCAGCTCCCCTAGTGCTGGGATTATAGGCACAGATCAGTTTCATTAAACTACAATTTAAGTATAGTAAAGTACACCTCTTTAAGTAAATTTTGAAAAATACATGCACTCTTGTAACTACTAGCGCTTTGGTTGAGATATAGAAGAACATTTTTGCTGCTCTCTAAATTTTTCTTGTGTACCTTGGCAGTTCTCCCTTACCCCAACTCTGGTCTGTGGCGATCACTGATCTGCCATATCAGTATAGATTATTTTGCCCTTTCTAGAATTTCTTATGAACAGAATCTTATTCTTTTGTATCTGGCTTCTTTCATGCAGCATAATGATTTTTAAAAAGAGCCACATTGGTTCTTTTTTTTTTTTTTTTGCGGCACCGGGGATTGAACTCATGACCTTGCGCTTGCCGGGCAGGCACTTAGACTGCTGAGCTAGATCCCCAGCCCCTTTTTTTTTTTTTTAATGCTGGTACTTAGGGCTGTCACACTGAGCTATATCTCCAACTCTTTTTTATTTATTTTGAGGCAGGATATTGCTAAATAGCCCATGCTAAGATTGAACTTGTCTTGAACAGTTCCTTTATTGAATCATGTTATTCTATTGTCTGGCCATACATTATACTTGAGACCAATATCCAAAAGCAATGGTGAAGACTGGAGCTCTTCCAAAAAGAAAACACTTTCTTTTTTATTTGGTCCAGTGTATAAGCCTATTGGTTGATGTCATTCACATCTGGGATGTGTCTGCCCTAACTCAATTTGCTGACCAGTTTGCCAGTGATCCTCAGACACACCTAGAACTGTGCTCTACTAAGCTGTTAGGTATTTCTTAATCCATTCAAAGTGACATGACAGCTTACAGTCACATGACTGAGGCAGAGAGGTTTGTATTTTGAAAAGTAGAGAAAGGTTCATGGGAAGGGGGGAGAATTTAATGGCAGGAACCCATCAGGGTGTGGTGACACTAGGTGAGCAATGGGGTTTGGGAAGTGTAGAAGGGTGGAAGCTAACCGAATGGCCAAGCTGCTTGTCAGTAGTAGAATAAGGCTGAAGTAGCCAAACACTGTCACTTTCACCGTACCCTTAAGAGGCTCTTTCTAAATGCCCTATGTTTTAGTCACTTTCTTATTGTTGAGACAAAGTACCCGACACCCACTGTTTAAAGGAGAAGAGGCTTATTTTGGCTCCCAGTTATAGTCCTTGAGCAACTGACTTCAGTGTAGAAGCGGCAAGCAGATGGGCAAGGTAGAGGAAAGCTGTTCTACTTCATGGTAGTTGGGAAGCAGAGTGAGAAAGGAGGAGCTGGGGAGGGACATACACCCTTCCAGGTCACACCCCAGTGACCTGCCTCTTCCAGCTAGGCCCCGTCTGCCAATAATAGCACATTCAGCCTCTAAACTCACCTATTGATGAGTCCGTCTATGAATACACCCACCCTTCAAAAGCCCTGTCTCTGAGTGTATCTCAGAGAATTTTGGGGGGACATTCCCAGCCCAAACCACAAGACCTCATTTCCTGAAGGTTCTTTTATTTTGGAATCTTCCTTTTAAAGGAAAAATGTTCTCTGATGCCTGTGGTGGTTGCTGGGGTCTCTTCTAGATGAAGGAGCATAGGAATAGAAGAATATCTGTTCAAGGGGCTTTACAGGGAAGGAAGTTTGTTAATGTAGTTGAATTGCACCTGTCTGTTTGCAGAGTTTACTAGCAGGATCCCAGGAGAGTCTTTTCTGTATCAGATTGTCTTTAGACTTAAAGTGTGGCAGCCGGGTGTGGTGGCTCACGCCTGTAATCCCAGCACTCGGGAGGCTGAGACAGGCGGATTGTTGTGAGTTGGAGACCAGCCTGGGCTACAAAGTGAGCTCAAGGCCAGCCTGAACAGCATAGTGAGACCCTGTCTCAAAAACACCAGGGCTGGGGATCTAGCTCAGCGGCCTAAGTGCCTGTCTGCAAGCGCAAGGTCGTGAGTTCAATCCCCAGTGCCACACACACACACAAAAAAGTGTGGCTATGATTTAGAATCCTCTTTTCCAAAGAAAAAAATATTTTGGAGTTGGGGTACAGATAAGTGACAGAAATTGCAACCAAAGATGTTTATATCAGTGAATTCAGTGGATGAAGTTTATTTCTTCATACTACTTTTGTGTTGTTTTTTTGCAGGAGGAGGGGGTTGGTACTGGGAATCAAACTCATGACCTTACCCTTACCAGGCAGGTGCTGTGCCACTGTCTTGGTTACTTTTTTTGCGTTACTGAGACAAACACCTGATGCCCAAAGTGAAGCAAGGAAAGGTTTATTTAGCTTACAGTTTCTGTGGATTTCAGTCCATAATCAGCTGACTCCAAAGGCAGAGTGGCATGGCACTGGGGCAACTCTTCAAGGCAGCAGCCAGAGCAAAAGGAGGCAGCCGTTCATGGCGGCTGCAAGCAGCAAGAGCAAAGCTTGTGGAGAGAAAAACGTGCCCGTTCCGACCTTACATTGTATGTCTGCTCCACCCCTGGGTGGGTGCAGAACTCACACCGCCAATCCCAGCACTACACAACAAATCAATCTTAAACGTTAGATTCAGCCGCTTCCATGACTACATGAGGCTTGGGGGGGCCATCTATATACAAACCGTAACAGCCACTGAGCTTTATTTCCAGCTCTGTTTTGTTTGGTTGGTTTTTGTTTGTTTGTTTTGTTTTTTTGGTTTTTTTTTGGGTGGTTTTTTGAGACAGGATCTGGCTATGCAGTTCAGGCTGACCTAGAGCTCACTTTGTAGCTCAGGCTGGCCTTGAATTTGCAACAGTCTCTGTGCCTTAGCCTCTTGTGCACCACCACACCTGATTTTGTTTTGCTTTTTGAGAGTATTTTGCTGTGTAGCCCAGGCTGGCTCAAACTTGATGGCGAGCCTCCTGCCTCAGCCTCCTGAGTGCTGGGATTATAGATACACACCACCATGCCTGGATTTTTTTTTTTTTTTTTTTTGGAGACAGGATCTCACACTATGTAGCCCAGGCTGGCCTCCAACTCTTAAGTGCTGGGATTAAAGGGATGTGCCACTAACTCCAGCTGCTCTTCATACTGCTTGATAAGAGGACTAGAAGAATATTTTAAAGTTAATTAATTTTTTGGTGCTGGAAATCGAACTCAAGACCTGGCCCTGACCAGGCAGGCAGGTGCTGTGCTGCTGAGCTGTATCTGCAGCTCCTTAAAATTTATTATTAAAGACAGCATTACTGAGTATAATTGATATCCAGTAAACCATATATTTATGTATGTGTCACATATGTATGCACTAGTGGGTCATCACAGTCAAGATGTGGAGTAGATAGTCTCTCCTTTCCCCAGAGTAACACCTAGATGTGTTTTATGTCACCTTAGGTTAGTTTCCATTTCCTAGACTTTCAGATAATTAGAATCATATGGTATGTACTCCATTTCTTTGATCCTGCATAATAGATTCATGTATGTTGTAATATGTGTCATTAGTTCGTTCCTTTTTATAGCTATTCCTGTTTATGGATTTACTGCAATTTATCTTTTTAACCTTTTGATGAATATTTCCATACTGCTCGGACATATGTTTTTATTGATTTTGGGAGCAAAGTTCATCCTACAAGTAGGATAACTGGATCATAGTTTAGGAGAACATTTATCTTTAAAAACTTTCAGCTTCATTTTAAATTTATGAGGTTATAGTGATGTGATGGAGATTTTGTGTATATCAGGGCTCTGCAAACTTCCGTAAGAGCCAAAGAATAAATTATTTAAGCCTTGCACACCAGGCTTAATTAATTTTTAAAAATTAATTAATTTTTTCCCCCTGCCCCGGGGATCGAACTCACGAACTCGTGCTTGCCAGGCAGGTGCTTA
>RJWT010006786.1:0-28584 GCA_004365215.1 Cuniculus paca | reverse complement strand
TTTTTTTTTTTCTTTGAGGTTTTTTTTTGGGGGGGGGCAATAACAACTTTTGTTTTGTGCAGTTTAATGTTTTTGGTATTTTACTGATGTCAACTTCTCCTGTTGCTTTTATCACTAAAATTTCTTTATTAAGCAAACAGCTGTTATGATTTTTCTTTGAAGATCAAATGCGTGGTGTGAAGACAACACCAAGACATGGCATCTAAGCAATCCCTGCTTCCCACTTTTTCACCTCTCATAAAAAGGAGGGTCTCCGACACTCCGGAGAGGCCAGAATTCTAACCAGGGGTTATCAGCGAGGATCTGCTAAAACCAGGGTCCTTCCCTTCAACCTAGCTCCCCCAGAGCTGCTTTCCTCTTCCTTTCCACTAGAGAGGACAACTTCTTTCCAAACGGTAATGGGCTGGAGCAGGCCCACCCAGGGGGAGGGGCCCCGAGAAAGATCAAAGGTTAAAAATTGTCTCAAGACAAAGACTAAAGGTCAGTTGGATAGGTTAATTCTTAGGTATATGAGGTTTTTTTTTCTTGATGCTATTGTGATAGGTATTGTTTCCTTAATTTCTTTCTTGGTGAGTTTGTTTTGGTGTACAGGAACATTACAAATTTTTGTGTGTTGATTTTGTATTCTGCTCCATTGCTAAATTTTGGTTATTAAATCTAAGAGACTTTTGGTGGGATCATGCCATTTGCAAATAATGATAGTTTGACGTCTTCTTTTCCTGTACATACCCTTTTTGTTTCTTTTGCTTCCCTAACTGCTCTGGCTAGTGTTTTGAGAAGTATGTGGAACAAGAGTAATGATAGTGTGCATCCTTGTCCATAGAGGGAAAACTTTTATCTTTTCTCATTTAATATAACTTAATATAATGTTGGCTGTTAGTTTATCATGGATGACTTTTTTTTTATTTTAAAGAGAATAGAACAAAACAAAACAAGACAGAACAAAACAAAGCAAAAGAAAACAGAATAGAGTCAAACATAATATAGCATTTCAAAACATCAGTCATTGAATTATCTTCCTGTTGCTGATCCCCTCCCCCCACTGCTGCTTTTTGCTTAACTGCTCACCCTGCCTGGTATATTCATTCTGTTAGATTTTTTGGCATTGCTGGCTTCATTGACTCTTTCTAGGAGATCCTTGAGAACTTTTCGCAGTGCTGATTTGGTGGTCATGAATTTCTTGAGGTGCTGTTTGTCATGGAAATACTTTATTTCTCCCATCAGTTTTGAAAGAACTTTTGCAGAATATGTTAAGTCTGGATTGGAAGTTGTTATCTTTCAGGACTTGAAATACTTCTCTCCAAGCTCTTCTGGCCCTTAAGCATTGTGTTGAGAAGTTTGCTGTAATTCTAGTAAGTTTACTTTTATAATTGATTGTTGGTTTTCTCAAACAAGTTTTAAGATTTTGTCTCTGTGTTGAACTTCTGATATTTTGACTGATGTGATATGTAGAGGTTCTCTTTTGATTGTGGCCATTTGGGATTCTTTATGCCTTATCTGTATGCTGAATTCTTTCCCTATATTTGGAGAGTTTTCTGCTACTATTTCTGTAAAGAAGATTTTTATGCCCTTTGTGCTGTCTTCTTATTTTTTCACTTCTTCTGTTAATCTTAGATTAATCTTCTTCCTATCACCTAATAGCTGTTGAATACAGTTTTCATGTTCTTTTGTTGTTTTTAAGGTATTTCTGAGTAAATGGTCTTTGAAAGCATCCCTATCTTCTAATCCTAACATCCTGTCCTCACATTGGACACTTCTATTGCCCACACATTCAGTATAATTTTTAACCTTCTTTGTTTCTGTTTGAAACTTTTTTATGGACTCTAGTTCTTTGCTAAATTGATCATTTATGTTTTTGTATCATTTTGTTTAAATCAGCTAACTTTTTATTAGTGTCTTATGTAAACTCCCTAATCGTTTTGTTTATTACCTCCATTATCTGGTTTATATTTTTTGAGAGCCTGCTGAGCACCTCATTGATCTGTTTTTTAATCTCCTGTGTTATCTTTTTGAATAATTTGGCTATGTGGCTTCTGCTTTTCTCCCTCTGAATGCCCCATGAGTTGGCTTTGGGTGAGTTGGAGTTTTGTGAGGAATTTTGTTGCCTTGTCTTCTTGTGTTTCTACTGTTTTTTGTTTGCTTATTTTGTTTTGTATGACTTTTTTTTGCTGGTATGGAGATTTCTTTGGTTAGTCTGCTTTTCAGTGATGCACTCAGTGCATGGTTATTTATAGTCCTTTGCCTCTGTCCCAAGATCTGGATCACCTCTATTATTATGAGAGGGAGGGATGCAGTGTAATTGGCCCAGAACCAATGTCACAAAGGTAGCCTGGTGTTGTAGTCAGGGGTTACAAGGAGAACAATTACATACAGGACACAGAATTTATAATACTATTTTATGATGGTCACCCAGAGTTAAATATAAGAAAGTGCAGGAAATCTGTCCACAACACTAAAGACCTAGAAAACCCAGCTGAGGGCCTGGATCCCACAGTAATGTCCTGCATTAGTCCAGCTGAAGACCTTGAGCCCATGAAAATGCCTCCCATATGTCCAACTGAAGGCCTAAAGCCCATGACAATGACTCATGCAAGTTTGTTTTATGGATCTGCGCTGGGAAGGCCCAAAGGTCAGCAGTGGTAGCTAGAAAGTCAATGCCAGCAAGGTGAAGGATCTGTGCCAGTAGGTTGAGGGTTCTACAGTGGAGCCAAGAAGTGACACTCAAAATAAAGATCCGGGCTCCCCTGAACAGTACCACAGCCATCCTCAGTGACAATGAGTTCCTGAGCTCCTCCTACAATAAGAACAGTTGAGTACCTGTCAGGAAGCCAGCGTGACAACTTCTCCTGGAGATTAAACAGCACACATCTTCCCCTCTGGAGCCAGGAAGCAGTGCTCAGAGTAAGGATCAGAGCTCTCCCTAAGTGAACCCAGCCATTCTCAGTGACAAGGTCCCGAGCTCCTTTGATGATAATGGCTGAATTCATATTGGGGAAGCCAGCACGACAAGCTCCTCCAGGCAAAACAATGGCTCCAAACAACAACATTTACGAGAGCCCACAACGCCCCACTCTTCCTCACCATGTCTCTTTTTATGCTGGCAACTTTTCCTCAGGTGGGCCATCCACACTCAGCACTGTGCTGATTTTGAATTAGCTGACCATCAGTTTTTAATCTATAACACCTGGATATTGGCAGATATAGAAAATCTATTAATAGCAACAACTGTGTGACCCAGGCAATATTGGGTAAATCAGCAGCAGTAATATCATCCAAAAAAACACTGGATATTGATGAACTATAAGAACCAGTAATGTGCCACCCTTAACCTTAGAAAAGAAATCTATAATTACAGTATAAACCCTAAGACAAACCAAATATTGACATTCAGCAAATATCTACTAAATATGATAACTATACCTCCACTAATAGAAAAGAATTCAATAGTAGTAACATGGAGTTAACTATCTAAAGATTTTTAAGTTTAAAGTTTATACTATTATTATTTATGTTATTATACTATTATTACTTTTAAGTTTAAAGTTTATACTATTAAAGATATTGGGGTTGGGAATGGGAGAATGCAAATATAAAAATTTGAAAAATTAAACAATGGGAGTACTCTGTGGCTGCTGGATTTCAGGACCAAGTTTCCAGAATGGTGAGTTTCTCCTCCCTGAGACCCTTCCAGAGTGAAGCTGACCTTCATTTATCTCTGGATCATATTCTTAAAAAACTGGTCTAAATTTAATCCTGAAATTCTCAAGGGATAAATGTAAAAGTTTTAGTTGAAGTTTATCCACCTTTCAGTCCTAAGGCAGAACTGAAGATTAACTGCTCTTCCTTCCTGCTCCTCTCAAGAATGATGCTGACTGATTTTTTTTTTTCTGGTACCCAGGATGAAACTCATGACCTTGCACTTGCCAGGCAAACTCTTGTGCTGCTGACCTAAATCCTTGGCCTGATGCTGACTGATTTTTATAGCGCAGATGAATTCACTGATAGAACAAAACATTCCTGGAGAACTGTATGAGTTTAATAACCATTTGTATGGGGGGGTAATCAGGAATCAAACTGAGGACCTTGCGCTTCCAGGCAGGCACCTGTGCCACTAAGCTACATCCCTGGCCCCTATAATAATCATTTTTAACAGAAACAGTTATTAAGCAGGTATTAGAATAGACACAGCCCCAGTCCCCAGCAGACTGCCTCTCTTGTCATGATTTCTCCAGAATGTCTTGCCAGGCCAGCCACTATTCTTGGAGATATGGTAACTGAGGGTCTGAGGAAGGAGACCCATAGCTAAGAATGGTCCAAGAGTCACAGGCAAAATGGTAGAAAAAAAAAACTGTCATAGGTAGACATCTGCAGCAGGGCAGATTGGGGCTTTGGCAGGCCTTCTTCCCCACGGTTTGGAATACATTCTTAGCTCTAAAGAGAGTCACATAGTCTCTTTCTACCCTCTGACCTGGCCTGCATACCTCTCTCACCCAGAAATAGTTAAAATTACCTTTAACAGTCTGTCCCTGTAGAGGAACCAGTTACTTGTGTCTATCAAAACAGCAGTTTTGATATCAGCTATGGCTATCAAACAACTGTGGCTATCAAAGCAATAATGAGAATCCTGGGTTTCCCAGTCAGATAAACTGGCAGCCTAGAGCCCATCTTGAAAACTGTCTTTACTTGCATAGGTGTAAAATGTTTTTTTATTCCTTCTGATACTTATTACAAGAGATCTCTGTTAACTGCCTTACTAGTTCTGACTAGTCTATTTATAGTTACAGATTTAAATACTGTAAAAGGGTTGTTGTAATTCAACTTGGCCAAATAGATCTGAGTATACCCCAGTCTATTAACAGTTGTCTTATGTGTGCCTGTCTGTCTGAGTGTCTGTTTACCTGTTCAATTTGTGGCTGGTTACAACATCTATAGCTGTTTTGTTTGAACTCAACAATTTTTTTTTCTTTTCATTGCCTCTTTGGATTTTTAAAATATTTATGTCTATGATTTAAATTGGCTTATAGATAAGTATCTTTAGAGTTAAAGACATGCCTCCACCCAGATTGTTAGCTGATCAAAATAATATCAAGACTGGTTTCATGAGTGCAATGCATATTGTTGTCTGTGCACAATAACTTGGGAGTCTTTCATTGGTCAAGAATAATGTGTTAATTGTTATGATCTGGTTTCATATGTCACCTGAAAAATTTGTCAAGATAATTAAATGGGGACCCTTTAGGCTTGGGGGAAACTGCAGGATGGGACTCCTGTTGGTGAATAAAGGAGCAGCTGGAAACATTTATTCTAGTCTTTGTTCACTAAGGAGGCCCTAATAATTTTCATAGCCTTATGGGAGAGATACACCCTAATAAACATTGCTAAATATATTATTGTGAAATGTTTACATTGGTTATCATCAAAAAAGTTAAGTTTTCCGTGGGTAAAACAATAACATTTTATTAAAAGATGCTCTTGAGCTGGGGATATAGCTCAGCAGCACAGTGCCTGCCTGGCAAGCACAGGGTCGTGAGCTTGACTCCCAGTATGAAAAAAATTTTTTTTCTTTGATATAAAACTAAGAGACCAAGATTTTCATATAGCTGTGACACTCATTATTGCTAATTTTTTTTTGTCTTTTTGAGACAGTGTTTCACTATGCAGTCCAGGTAGGCCTTGAACTCATTTTGTAGCTCAGACTGGCCTTGAATTCACAGCAATTCTCCTGCCTCAGCCTCCCAAGGGCTGGGATTGCAGGCATGCATTACCACACCCAGGTTATTGCTAATTTCATGATGTATTGAAGGTATTCATGCCTTCTGAGTGTACAGGTCTTCTAAAATGTAAAACTAGAATTGTTTATGGTGATAACCTATTCTTTTAGACTCAGATATCTGTCTTTCTCTTGCGCTCCAGCTACTTGTGTTAAGAGGTGTATGTCAAGTTAGCATGAGACCCCCCCTCAAATGATAGTGTTTTAAAGCTTTTTATGGGCAGATGTGGTGGTGCACATGTGTAATCTCAGCACTTGGGAGGCTGAGGCAAGAGGATCACTGTAAGTTTCAGATCAGCTTAGGCTACATGGTGAGTTCAAGGCCAGCCTGAACTACATAGTGAGACCCTGTCTTGAAAAAACCAAAGCGGTGAGAAGAAAAAGAAAAAAGAAAGAAAGAATAAAGAGAGTGAGCTGATATTAAAAAAAAAAACCTTACATGATGTGTATGTTATATATGTGTCATGACACTTAGAAATACTCAGGCACTAAGCAGTCTAAATGATGTCACACACTAAAAATTAAAGGCTAGACATTATAAACTTCTAAAATACATTTATAGCATCTCCTTAGATGGCATCCTATTGAAGGATAACAAATTAGGTGAGAGTTTCTTTGTGTCATTTAATGTCTTATGATCCAGATGGAAATCTTTGACTAAAAAAGTCATTCTATACTAAAATGGACATTTAAGTGTGTTGCAAAGATGATGTTATCATGATTGTCATTTCTGAAATACTATGTACAGCTTTTGATCTCAAGTTTTTTCTGTAAAACTGTATAACTGTTGTCTGTTCACATTCTTCAGGGATTCAACTACTAAAACAACCATGATTGGTAAGAAATTCGGTCCTCTGGCTACTTTATATTTGAAAGTGCTTAATAGTCAGATGAGATTATAATAGTTAAACTCACTACTCCCTCTGCAACACTGATGTAATTGATCATCTCTTCAGTGTGTTCAGCAAATGAAGTTTGGATACTAAAACTAAAGAGATAACTGGGGTAAGAACACAGCCGATATTTTGGCCCTGGCCTTCCAAGTTTAATAAGGACCTAGGACATGAGAGAATCTTTTCTATAGGATCCTACAATTTTGGTGAGTCACCCATCCTCCTGAGTAGGGAGATTGCTGGACACCAGAGACAGGAATCAACAAATTTACAGTGTGCCAAAAGAGGGTCACCAAATATGAATGGCAAAAAAATACACAAAAAAATGTTCAGCATCATTGGTCATTAGAGAAATGCAAATTAAAACAACCCTGAGATTTCATCTCACTCCAGAAAGAATGGCCAGGATCAAGAAAACAATCAATAACAAATGCTGGAGAGGCTGTAGGCAAAAAGGAACACTTCTCCACTATTGGTGGAAGTGTAGACTGGTGCAGCCACTGTGGAAATCAGTCTGGAGGTTCCTCAAAAAGCTAGGATTAGAAGTCCCATTTGACCCAGCTATTCCACTTCTGGGCATATTTGCAGAAGAAGTGAAATCATCATACCACAGTGATATATGTGCACCCATGTTTATAGCAGCACAATTTGTAATAGCCAAATCTTGGAAACAACCCAAATGCCCATCAATTGAGGAATGGATAAAAAAGATGTGGTGCTTTTACACAATGGAGTACTATTCAGCTCTAAAGAAGGATTACACTGAGGCTTTTATAGGTAAATGGATGTAACTTGAGACCATACTCATAAGTGAAATAAATCAAACTCACATCTGTAAACACCGTATCATCTCCCTAGTGTAAGAAACTGAAAGACTCAATATGATACAAAATCCCTGATAAATATGGGGAAAGGGTAAAAAACTTCTAAAGGACAGAATAATTCAGGGAAAAGGAGAAAAGAAGAAAGGGAAAAGAAAAGATGTAAATATATATATATATATATATATATATATATATATATACTTAAGATAGATAGATGATTGTACTACTAATTTTATTAGTTCTTAGAAAAAAACAGTTAACACTCATAGGACCAGACCAATTCTGTATGCCTATACCTGGTAAACTGAGCAACTCTGGGAGACAACTATACGAAATAACAACCTTTGGTATCTTCCCATCACCTAGTTTAGAAAGTCTATATTGTTACTGTTTTGGGCTCTTTATTATTGCTATTTATCTGTATTTATTGTGTTTTGTTTTTCTTGTGCTTTGTTCTGCTATTACTTCTAACACAGAAAGGATAGATGTACAAGCATATGCTTATACATGCTTAGAACTACTCCTAAAGAGTTTACAAGAGCAGATTTTATTAAGTACCAAGATATGAACAGCTACATTGAAGAAAATGAGACATTATGGTAGCCATAGCTGATTTCTTATCTTCAGGTTCTGAAGTCCAATAATACTTTTATTCTTTGATTTGATTGGTTTAAGTCTGTTTTCTACTACTTGATTGCAATATGTGAGAAGATATGATCAGCTTTTTTGAGGAAAACAAAGGACATTAAGGTAGCCATTGTTGATTTCTTATTGTCTGATTTGAAGGCCTGTAATGCTTTCACTCTTTAGCTTTAGCTGGTTTTAGATTATGTTGTTTTCTTGAGTTTTTTTGTGTGAATGTATGAACAACCATTTCAAAGAAAACAAGAGACACTAGGGTAGCCATTGTTAATTTCCTGTCATTATGTTTTGGAGACCTGTATTGTTTGCATTGTTCTGTTCTGATCTGCTTTGTTGTGTTTTACTTTGTTTTGTTTTGATTTGTTTTTATTCTCTTTAAAATAAAAAAAAAAAAAGGATCACCAAAGAGGGAAAAGTTTCCCATGCTTTCACAGAAAGCAACATGGTCAAGCAAAACCCTGACCCATCCTGGCCACAGACACTGACAGAGGAGCTGAGAGATTCTGTACATGGTTCCAAAAGTAATGTCTAAGGAGACTTAACTGACCTTGATAGAAAGAGGTTAATTTCAATTAACACAGGTCTGTCTCACTTTAACTTATTCTTAAACACCCAGCAGAAAAATATAACCAAAAGATGTATGGAAACAATACCATAATAATAAAAGCTACAAGTAGAAAGTATTGCCACTGGGCATGGTGGCACATAGCTGTAATCCCAGGTCTCAGAAGGTGGAGGCAGGAGGATCACTGTGCATTCAAGGCCAGCCTGGGCTACATAAGCAAATTCAAGGCCAGCTTGCACTACATAGTGAGACCTCGTCTCAAAAAGGCTGGGGATGGGGAGCCTCCAATCACTGCTGACCCCTTCTGGCAGTCTCCAGTTACACTGGTACCCCACACTGTTACGGCACATTAAGGAAAAACTACAGTGGAGTCTATAAAATCTCAGCAAGTGTCTAAATCTCTTAGCTAAAATTGTCCTTCAAAACCACTGAACTCTCCATCTTCTTATACCTAAAACTGGAGGGACTTATGACAAGAGATATCAGAGTTATAGATAAGCTCTATTAAAAGCCAACTGGTTACAATCATTATTCCAGTCCCTTAAAAGAAGTTTCTGGACATGACTCTTTTCCCAACCTGCCTTTCCATTCTAGTGCTCATGCTTTGATTATACATGGTTTAATTTCTTGGAAAATTTGTGTTCTCTTGCCTAGAGGCTGCCAAACTCCAAGTGATCATGCAGATGGAACCAATGACAAATATGTCAGACTCCTTTTACTGGGATCTACTAGATTGACCTTGTACAGGAAGGGAATTCACAACTGCTCAACTGCAACATGACTTCTATCTAAGGCCCATTAGAACAACTCTCTGGAGAAGGCCTCTGACTATGGTTTATGCTACCCCAACTGTATTGGTTACTTTTCTTTCATTGCTGGGGCAAAATTGCTGACATTCAAAATTAGGGAAGGAAAGGTTTATTTAGCTCACAATTTGTGGAGGTTTCATTCCATACTCAGCTGGTTCCAAGGCAGGGTGGCATGATTAAGGGGCAACATGGAAGCTGCAGCAGACACCAGAAATGACCAGAGCAAAAGAGCAAAAGGGAAAAAGGGGAAAATCACACCTCCTTCCCTCCCTTATATTATATGCCAGCTATCCACCCCGAATGGGTGCAGCATTCATACCACCAATTCCAGCGCTAGACAATGAACCAATCACAAATGCTAGTTTTAGCTGCCTCCATGACTGCGTGAACCTTCAGGGGGACACTCAGACATGAACCATAACACCAGCCCTTCTCAGCTCGAAGCAACTGTGTGAAAACTACACCTCTTCTCCCCTAACTGCAGTTAGTGATATCTCTTCAGAGGGGGAATATTATAGGCTGCTAAGTTAGGTGGAAATATTATAGGCAGTCAGACAGGGCTAGACCTTTGAGGAAGTCAGTGCCAAAGATGGGAATGCATTGAGATTGTGACCAGAGGCTCATTTGAAGAAGATTAAAGTCACAATGGCCAGGTTTGCATACTTCCCTAAGGGATAAATGAAATCTTGAGATTATTTGTATCACCCCTTTGAGATTTCCCATTATCTTATTAGGTGTGGGCCACCCTCTCCCTCCCACTAAGACTAAAACTAAGACTAAGACTAAGAGTAAGACTAAGCTCAATAAACCTAAAACTAAGGCCACTAAGACTAAACCTACTAAGACTAAAAACAAGCCTATAGATTGTCAACCAAGTTTAATAATGTCATCCACATGCCCTTGCTACTATTGGATCAATATTACCTAAGTGATTGTACTTGTAATTTTATTGGTTGATTGTAATTTTGACCCATGTCATATCTGCCTCGTTATTTTGCCCAATACAACTTCCTTTGAGAAGTGGGCATGTTGGCAACCCACTCGGGACCTTTCCTGTCTCTCAGGAACTAGTCTTACTCCTCAATTCTTTTTTCCAATAAATTTTCCTACTCTTAAAAAAATAAAGATAAAAAAAGTCACTATGGCCAGGTTTACATACTTTCACAAGGAAGCTTGAGATTATTCATACCATTCTGTTGCAATTTTATATAAATAAACCAATATCTCACTAGGGGTGAGCCATCCTCTGCCACTAAAACTAAGATTAAAGACAAGACTAAGACTATAGATTATTGATTGTATGCCCTTGCTCCTACTGGATCAGTATTAGCTAAGTGACTACTTTTTTTTTTGAGACAGGGTTTTGCTATGCTGTTTAGGCTGACCTTGAACTCACTTTGTAGCCCAGGTTGGCCTCAAACTCACAGTGATCCTCCTGCCTCAGGTGGGATTATGGGGATGTACTAACATGCCTGTCTGAGTGGCTATACTTATAATCTTATCAGTTGATTATAATTTTTCACATGTTGTACCCACCCCTTGTGACTTTGCTCTATAAAAGTTTCTCAGAGAAGTGGGCTTGTTGGCAACCAATTTGGGGCCCCTCCTGTGTTTGAGAAGCTGTTACTATTCCCCAATAAATTTCCCCACTCTTAAAAAAATAAATGAATAGCTGGGCGTGGTGGCTCATGCCTGTAATCCCAGCACTCGGGAGGCTGAGACAGGCGGATCATTGTGAGTTTGAGACCAGCCTGGGCTACAAAGTGAGCTCAAGGCCAGCCTGAATGGTATAGTGAGACCCTGTCTCAAAAACAGTGCTGGGGAGCTAGCTCAGCAGTCTAAGCGCCTGCCCGGCAAGCGCAAGGTCGTGAGTTCAATCCCTGGTGCCACCAAAAAAAAAAAAAAAAAAAAAAAAAAAAAAAAAAAAAAAAAAAAAAAAAAAAAAAAAAAAAAAAAAAAAAAAAAAAAAAAAAAAAAAAAAAAAAAAAAAAAAAAAAAAAAAAAAAAAAAAAAAAAAAAAAAAAAAAAAAAAAAAAAAAAAAAAAAAAAAAAAAAAAAAAAAAGAAAAATTAAACAATGGGAGATGAGAAGGAAAAGAGTAAAGTGAGACAAAGATTTCTGTTATGGAATAGAAGAATATTTATAGAATTAGATAAAGGTAACAAAAAACAATGAGAAATAGAACCTAAAAGAAAAAGAAAATAGAAATAATATAGAAAATAAAAAATAGAAAAAAGGTAGAAAAGGAAAAAGTGAACAAAAGTAGTAAGAAAATGAATAAAGAAAGAAAAGAAAATGAATTCAACAGCAGAGAAAAAGTTTTTTTCTCTGTATTTTTGAGTGAGTAGTTTTCTTCTAGGTTCTGAAATTTTGGAGTCCAGCAAGTCTTGGTTTTCTCCACTAGGCTTGTAGCCTGTGAATTTGTGAGGTGCATCACCAATTCCAGAGGCCCCCTGTTTACCCCAGACTGTGGTGATGTTCACATCAAGACATGTCCTTGCTCACAATGGTGGATAGTCACAATGGTGGATAGGGAACTCAATCAGGCCTCAGATCTGTGCTGGGTATAGGTGACAGGTCCAGGGCACAAGCACTTAATTCTGGCAGGCACTTTCAGACCCCATTGTTTCTGAGTGCAACTCAAGCTGGGTCTGGCTTCTCACTGTGGGAGGTAGGGCCAAGTCCTTTCTGGCTTGAGTTTAAACTTTTCAGGGGATCTATTTCTATCCCACTTCCGGTCCATGGCTATCTCTTGTGGCTGTCTCAATCAATCACTGTGGGATGGTAATGCTGGGAGCCCTAAAGTGGTTTTTTAGTGATAATATGCCCCAGGTTTAAATAATCAACTCCATCCTGAAATGGAACCTGATCAAGCACTGTCTGGTGATATGATGGGTACCTGTGCTTTGATCACTCTCTGGCTATTGCTTGCTGTGTGAAAGGAGTTCCCTTGGAGCAAAATTCCAAGTTATTTTTGCAGTTCACAAACACTGTGGGCTTTGCCACCATTCCCCATGGATCTCTCAGTTCTGGGTGCTTACCTTGTTTCTGGGGAACCAGGTTCCTCTGCCTGACAGTTACAGGAGCCAGAGAAAGAGTCCCAATTGTGTTCTTTTCTCCATGCTGTGGACCATTTATCTAGTTTCTCTGTAGCTTCTAATTTTCTTTTGTTTTCTTTCTTTTTCTCTTTTTTTGGGTATTGGGAATCAAACTCAGGACCTCGCACTTGCCAGACTGTATTTTCTGATTTTTTTCTGTCAGTTCCTTCCTATTCCCAGCAATCTGTTTCTCTCTCTCTCTCTCTTTTTTTTTTTTTTCCCTTCACTAAGTTTTTATATGTTAGTGTCTGGATGCTGGAGCTCAGAAAGGTTAAATTTTGCTACCTACCATCATAACACCATTTTCTTTACTCTTCCTAAGGTTTGAATCCAGTCCTGGGACCTGGGCAGGGAAAGGTCATACTGTGCTTCCCTCTCTTTCTCTAAGACCCTGACTCCTGTGTACTCTTTCTACACTGGGGCCTCCTCTTGTTAATGGATGAAAGGAGGAGGGGAAACTGTCCTTCAACATATCACATATAACCTGACATTGAATCCTGATTTAGCCTTGTTATAGTTTGTGCATGGATGTCCCGCCAAAGCCTCATGCAGTCCTGGGGTGGGGAGGATGGGCTTTTCAGAGGTTGCCGAATGCAGAGTTTTTTTTTTTTTTTTTTTTTGCGGCACTGGGGATTGAACTCACAACCTTGTGCTTGCCAGGCAGGCGCTTAGGCCACTGAGCTGGATGCCCAGCCCTTGTGTTTTTGAGACAGGGTCTCACTATGCCGTTCAGGCTGGCCTTGAGTTCACTTTGTAGCCCAGGCTGGTCTTGAACTCACAACGATCCGCCTGTCTCAGCCTCCCGAGTGCTGGGATTACAGGCATCAGCCACCACACCCAGCCGAATGCAGAGTTATTGATTGATACATGGTCCAATGCTGGGCTATGAGTATTACTTACATTCATGCTCCAGGACCTAGTGCACAGTAGGCAAGTGCTCTACCACTGAGTTACATCATAGTACTTTTTATTTTATTTTGGGCTAAATTGTGCTAAATTACCCAGGTTGGTTTCAAACTTGCAGTCCCCCTGCCTCAGCCTCTCAAGTAGCTGGGATTACAGCTATGTACCACCATGCCTGGCACAATTCCCTTTGAGAAAGGTTATTGCGTTGGTTAAAGGAGACACATGATGGGGGCCTAACAAATGTTAGTTTCCTTTCTTTAATCCATGGAGTTCATTGGTTTCCTTCTAGGAAGGTAGGAATGATCATTTCTAAGTTGTATTACTAGTTGGGAGCTTGAGGTGCCCAGAGAAGGCCAGCAAGGTCTGGTCCAGCCAGATGAAACTGTTGTTCTTACAGTCCAGCAACTTTCCTATGGTCATTGTGGGGGAGTTCTGTGGAGCCCAGTGTGACAGAATCTAAGATGCTGGCTGGTGGTAATGTGTCAGGGTATTAGACAAAGGGTCAGGGAAGGAGAAGTCATCAGGGCTGAGATGTGGACCTCAGGCTCAGGAGAGAAACAAGAGGCTGTACATTTTGAGCGTTCTGAAAACTAGTATTTCACTTAGATCACCTCGTGTGTGTGTGTGTGTGTGTGTGTGTGTGTGTGTCCTTCTGAAAATGAAGTCCCTGCATCCCACTCTGTCTGGTCCATCAGATAGGAAGAACTCATGCTCTGCATTCAAGGCATCTCCCTATGTTGGAATGTGAAAAAAATCTAAGAGAACTAGAGGGTAGACTAATAAACTACATAAAGACAGGATGAGGAGAGCTGGTTTAAAGATAATCTAAAAAGTAAAGAAGCTAGGGACAGGGAGTCATAGAGATGTTGCTTGGGGCTGTTTGGGTATTCCTGAGAGGAGCTATCTTCCCCAGGCAAATGTTCCAGGCTCTGGAAGCCAGGCCTAACTGTTCCTCAGCCCCTCCTCTTGTTTCCTGGGAAAGGCCTTCAGCGAAAGTTCTGCCTGGATCATTCAGTCACCAGCAAAAGTTGGGACCAGGTCATTGACCCAAGAAGGGAGCACACAGAGGTGGTGTCCTTGGGGGCCAGGCAGGATATAGTCAACTGGAAGCCGTTCCAGGAAAACTGAATCAGGTGGTTTTCCAGAGGAGATGGCTCATGACCTCCACAGGGCTCTCAGTGGTGCCTTTAGCCTTGAAACTTAATAGAGAGGGGTGGTCAGCATGACTTGCTATGTGTCCATCCAGGCCTCATTTTCTCTCTCTCTGGTTTTCTTTTTTTAGACATGGTCTCAATATGTAGTGCAGGCTGACCTTGAACTCGCATAAGTAGTCCAGGCTGGCCTCAAACTCACAGGGATCCTCCTGGCTCAGTCTCCCAAGTGCTGGGATTACAGGCATGTGCCACCACACTTGACCTCCTTCTCCATTAGCAAACATACAGAACTCAGAATTAGCCACATGCATACTTGGAGGTACTGTTTCTTCTTATCTTCAGCTGCTTGTGGCAGAATGTTAATCCAGGACTGCTGATCCCCTCCTCCTCCGTGCCCATCCTCCGCCCCAAGCCCGCCCCACCCCTGAGAAAGTACAGCTCAGGGGTCCCCAGGGCTGCACAGGAAATGCTTTGCACACTAGGGGTCAGCCAGGCTATTTTCTGTCCCAGGACTGGAGGGAGGTTGGGCTGGGCGCAGTCAGTCATGAAATACTCAGCTGTTTTCTGCCTCTTTTTTTTTTTTCCCGCTCTGTGGCTTTTTTTGGGCCTTTCCAATTGCCAGTCGCTGTCTCTCTTAATGTCTCTGTATAATCTATTTCAGATCTTAGGGTCATTTTGACCGAATGCTTTTGTCACCTTTCACTGGATGATGACCTACACACTGTCCAAAGCTCTTCAGACAGCTTTCTCTGACTTCCTCCTGTCCAGGTTGACTCCTATCTCCTTTGCTCCCAGAGCTTGTGCAGGATGATGCTCTCTGAACAGTGTGCTGTTGTAGGTGAGTTATGTCCCTACCTGAGCTAAGGGCAGGTACCCTGACTTAGTGTTTCTTAGCTCCTGTACACATAGACATGCATCCACATGTGTATCCATGTTTACCCCATTTTCTCATTTTCTCAAGTGATGGGAGACTGTACTATAATGGTTAAGAACCCAGAGGCTGGAGGCTGACTCCCTGAATGAGAATCTTAGCTATAACTTGACCTTGGGTGAGTTACCTAGACTCTTTGTTTCAGTTGCCTCCATTGTAAAACATTGACATTATGACATTAGTACTTGTGTCACTGAGTTCTTGGGAGAATAAAAGGAGTTAACATGTGTAAGGCACTGACAGTAGTGCCTGGCCTGCACTAAGCACTTCCAAATGCTCCTAGATTATTATTTCAGATTATTTGAGTTGGGGCTCCCTCAGCGGGGTCTGCTGTATTTAATCCTATAGAACACACTCCATTAGCAGCACTCAGTTAATATTGTATTTCTGGAATGAATACTTCACTGTTCTACTGTTCTGTCTCTGTTTCTGGGCAGGTCACAACCCTGCCAAGCTCAACCAAATAGGAGACACCTTCTTTAGGGAAAGTTCCCCAGGAGTTGTGATGACTACCCAAGAACTATTTTCCAGGGCCATGCATTAGTAATAAGATGTATTTCTTAATTGATCTCTACAGCAATAACTTCACATCTGAGGAATGCGCCACACTTCAGTAGCTACTTTCATTTGAAATGTCTCAGCGGATAAGTTTTCTTATTTCAGCTAAAGAAGCTAGGGCTCAGATAATTGACTACCTTTCCCCAAGGTCACATAGCTTTGTGGCTGAACCAGGGCTGGACCTCAGCATCCCTGCTTCACAGTCAAGGCCTAAGCACCTGCAAATTACTGGCTGTGTACTTCCTTCCTTTTGGCTGTCAAGCAGGTGGTGAACTGCTCTGGTAGCCCAGTGCTACCCATGATGTAGTCCTCCTTCCTCTGAAGGGGTTTCCTGAGGGTGGAAGTGAGACCTAACTGCATAGGGAGCAGCATTGTTCTGCTGCACCTGGAGGGTGAGCTCATGTCAGCAGCCAGAACAGGGAGGCAGGGAGGCTGGAGAGGGTCTGAGTGGTTCCCTCAGCAGAAGTCTTTGCTTCCATCTTTGCTGCCACCTCTTGGGAACTGGCCTCTCCCATGAGCTCTGGGCTGGGACAGTCAAGGCCAGGGACCTGGTAAGGCCAGGAAAGTTTCTGTTTCCCCATCCAAAAAACAAGAGGATTAGTTTAGTTGGGGTTCTCTCAGTGGGATCTGCTGAATTTAATCCTATAGAACCTGCTCCAAGAAAAGGGTTGTGCCCACTTTCCTACTTTGTCAGCAATTCAATCCAATCCAATCCAATCCAATCCAATCCAATCCAGTCCAGTCCAATCCAATCCAGTCTAGTCCAGTCCAGACCAATCCAATTCAATCTTATCCAGTCAAGTCCAATTCAGTCCAATCCAGTCCAAATTGTCTGATTCCATAACCAATGAGTGCAGGATGCATCAGGGAAATAAATGTAGAGATGGGTCTGATTCAGTCTGTGTTTTCCAAGACCCCTATGTTTTTGTGGGGACTGGCCTTGGTCTTCTCAGAGGACCTGGCCTGGTGTTGTGGATACATGGGAGAGTCCCACTGAAAGAGAAGACTCCTGGAGTAGGGTCCCCTGAGCTGGGTGTTGAGGAAGGGTTGGGTCCAATGGAAGGAGGACAGCCCAGGGAAAGGGAGTAGCACAAGCCAAGGGGTGTGGGAAAGCCGGGGGCATGGTGTCCTGGTATGAACATAGTAGCAAGTGATGTCTTAAAGTCTATGCTAAAGAGATTGGCTTTTATGTTACTGGTCATGGGGAGTTGCTGCAAATTTCAGTAGGGGAGAGTCATGATAACAGCATGAAAGGTGATTTGGTGCATAGGAAGAGCTTGGGCTGAGAACACGTATGTCGTATAGCTTGGACAACTCACCTGAATTTTCTGAATCTTAGTTTTCTCATTTGTAAGAATGAATACAATAAAGCTTAGTAGTTTGTTGGATGATTGTAGGTATTGTATGATTTCAAGTACTTGATATAGAAGATACCTAATAAAGGATACATTGTCATTATCATCACTCAGATCTCTGTATTAGAATGGTGAGCCCTTCCACTAATAAAATTTCTCCAGAGTAGGGACTGTGCCTTTTGTCTCCTAATTCTTAGCACAGTTCCTGGAAGAGAAGGTGCTAAGTGACTTTTTTTGTACAGTGGGTGAATGAGTACAGCTGACATGGAGGAAGGAATGGGAAAGTGCAACTGGTGCACCGAGGCCACTTTTGGAGGGATCCAGGCCAAAGATATGGAGAGTGATGATTGAGGAAACAGAGTCTTTAGCATTTGGCAGCTGTGTCAATGTAGGGGTGAGGAAGAACAAAGCTTTGGAGAGCTAAGAGGCTCTTTTCTTATACAAGCAGAGAGAAAAAAAAAGCGTTTATTTTGAATTGGATTTTGAGTGCTGGATGCACTTTGAGATGAGCATGCAGATTGGGATATAAGACAGATTGGACTACTTTTGTGTGAATCTAGGAATTTGTTCCCAGGGTTGAAGTACACAAAATACGTACACAGGTTTTGAACAGGCTGCCTCTGCAGGTAACTAGATTCCTGTTAATGGAGGTGCTAGAAGCAGAAGGTGGGCAGCCATTGGTAGAGAGGCTGGAGCACAGTGGTCCCATTGATGGTTGGGAAGTATATTTGTCAACTGCTGTGTAAGAACCATAAAACTTCAGTAGTATACAGCAGTAAGGATTTTTAGTTCACAGGTCTAGAGTTGCTTTGGGGTTAGCTAGGTGGCTCTGCTGATCTTGGATAGGCTCATTCAGAAGTGTGGGTGTTGGTCAGTTGTTGGTTGGTCTAGACTGCCTCAGCTGGGAGGTGATGTGGCCTGGCTCTGCTACATGTGTCCTCATCCTTCTGCAGGCTGTTCTGGTATTGTTCTCTTGCGTCTTGCATTAAGTTTGAGAGGTTGGAGGATGGTGGAGGTATAAAAGAGCAGACATGAAATGCAAGCTCTGTGGTGGCCTTGGCTCAGAGCTGGCACACAGTCACTTTTGCTGCACTGTGTTGGTCAGAGAAGGCCAAGGGCTGGCTCTTCTAAGTGGGGAAAACTTCAAAGGCTTTAAGTACAGGAAAGGGTGAAGAATCAGGGTCATTAACACCCATGAAAGAAGAATGGTGCCAAAATTAGCATTTTCCAGTCTTAACTTTGTGCAAACATAAGTTTTGTGCATTTTCCTAAAGATCCTTGGAAGGCTTTGGGGAGATTTTGAGTGGATTGGAATTTTTCCTCTAATTATTATAGCCTTTTAACTTAAAATGAATAATGGAAAATACCACTGAGTGATCACGACATACCTGTATCTCCCTGTTTAATGTTCTAAGAACCCTTAGCATTTTGTTAATGAAAAGACACTGAATTGTAGACAGGTTAAGAAACCTGTCCAGAGTCTCTTGACTGGTTGGGCCTGTCTGGCTTCTAGGTCCTAGTTCTGTGCTTCTAGGTCCTAGCTCTGTGTTTTAGCCTCCTAGTTTTCAACCCTGGGACTGCTGATTTATTTCACAGGTGGGGAAGACCCAGATCTGAGGGACTGGTGAGAGGACAGGGAGAAAGTCAATGAGCAGAACATGGGATGGCAGAAGAGCCTGAGGTCCTGAAGGGTATGAGCGCTCAGAGCAGGCTCAGAGGCTGAGATCCTGAGGTACAGCCTCTTAACATTGAGGCTGCCCAGGTGAATCTGGGCCTAGGAGGTCGAAGTGTGGGATAAGGAAAGCTGTTTTATTTCTTCATCCAGTTGATAGCTACTGAATGTCTACTGTATTCCAGACACTGCACTGGATCCTGAGGATGCAGTGGGAATAAGATGGACCAGGGTTTTGCCTATTTGACATTCATTTTCCAGTGCAGGGGAAGACACTAAAGCTATAAGCAAACCCAAAACATAACTCCAGATAGCAATAAGAGCTAAAGGCCATGCCTCTTAGAGGGAATTTTCCAGTGAGTTCAAAGTTAGATTGGTGACAAAATGCACAGGTGAGAAATTACCTGTTAGGGCTTCCTGAGGGACTGGGCCATTTAACTTCAGGAAAGTTATATGGGCAGAAAGTTAAACCTCTTTGGATTGGGTTCTCGGGCTACAGCATTGGGGGCAGGAAGCAGGTATGTAGTTGGATAATGATAGAACAAAAATGGACCTGAGGACAGTAAAAGAAGATTAATGAGGGCTGAAATCATGGAGGTGGGGGTAGGAAATAGGGTTAAGTTTGAGAGAGTGGTGTGCAGGTTAGACTCCCTAGCCCATAAAACAGACTGTGGAAGGAACACTTCTCAAACAGGGCCTGGGCTAAGACTACTAGGTCCCAGGATTCTTAGGTGTGGGGGCTCAGTTCTGATGCTAGCCAAAGTGGTTGTCTAGAGTAATGCATGGAAGATGGATTCCAAGGCAGCATCTACTTCCATGGGAGGGAGACAGCTGATTAGCCAATATTGTCTGCCATGGTTCCAGAAGGGTGAGGGGTACGGTGTTACACTTGGGGGGTTGGTGAGAGCAGCCCACCTCAGAAGGCACATCTTAGTTACTAATGGTAGCACCTCAGTGGTTGTGTGTGGTGAAAATAAAAAGCAGACTGGGTTTTAGTCATCTTCTTATTCTTTCTCATGTTACTACAGACAGTGCATCCCCTTATTGCCTATGCCTGGAGTGGCCCACTCTGGCATAGCCCTGCACCCATGCAAATGGTAGGAAGGTTAGAGCAGACTTCCTGACATCTATTATAAACCCTCAGTGACAAGATGCACACTGCCTTCTATTAAAGACTTGGAATCAGAAGGCAGCTTGCCATGTTAAAGTTGGACAAATCACTTGACTTTTAGAGCTTGTCTTCATCTGTGCAGGGAAACAACAGATGGTGCCTCCCTTGAGTGCTTCCAGCATGAGCTGGTGGGTCTCTGGTTTTTGCTTTGCATAAGAGCCACTGGACCTAAAGGGAGATGTGATGAAGGGGATTTGGGAATTGGTCATAGGCCATCTGGACACTAAAAGTAAGACCTTCCCCTAGAAAGAGAAAAAATAAACACTGTCTCAACCTTTCAGAGGGAAAGGTTGCAGATGGGAATGGAAGGGAAAAGAGGACTCAGAGAATAGATGCTGTCTCTGGACAGGGTCAGAATTTGTAGGAATGGCAAGCTTGTAATCTCCTAGAGGGCTTCAGAACCTGTGGAGTTGGCTTCAGGGGCTGTGACCTCTGGAGAGAAGTCATCCTCCTCCTGGGAGCTAAGAGGGTCGCAGTGTGCACAGTATGCACATGGGATGGTATGGCTTGTAGGGAAAAATGGGGGTGATGCTCTCTGTTTAACCAACTGTAGCAGGATGTCAGTGTCCCACTCAAATCCCTGTGGCAGTGACTGTTGCCACACATGCTGTGAACTTGCACTTCTTTGCCCGAGGACTTGCCCTGGCTACAGGAGCATGTTCAGCCCACTCATGGGGAAGTCTGGAAGCTTGGAGAATTAAAGGGTCAGGACCAGCCCCCTGAGGGTGGGCTGGATCTGGATCAATACAATAGCTTCCTTACATCTCTGAGGGACAGTGCTGCTCTATGCTGTCTCCCAGGGGTCCCCAGAAAGTTTGAGTCCCTGTTCCTCACAGCAGTCCCCGCTCCCTAAGGCATCTGATACTAGTTTCCTTCCTTCCTTATATCTGACACTTTATGTAAGCTTTTTGGGTTCAGTCCCTAAACAAACCACTTTGCACTTAAATCTTTATGACCTGCTTTGGGGGAACCCAAACTGAGACATTAACCTAACAGGTCTATTTTAAGCTTCCTTACAAAAAATGAGATACAGCTGTGGAAGATTGATAACAGCTCCCATAGCCGCTCTAGGAAATGAATACATAAGCATGGTGTTTTATAAACCCAAGACCCCTACATTATGAAGGGTTGTGGGACTGACCAGAGCATGAAAAAACAACATGAACACAGTGGTTGTAGTGGTCAAGTAGCTGTAGATTTACATCCCACAATGGGGCATCAATTGCTTTGAACTTGAGCAAGTCCTTTAGCTTCTCTGAACCTGTCTCCTCATCTTAAAAGGGTGATGGGCAGCAGCGCTTTCTTCTCTCTTTCTCTAGAACACTGGAAATAGTGCTGCTGCAAGGAGAGTGACACAGAAGCTGGCACCCAGTGGTGCACTGCAGCTCTCAGAGGCCAGCCTGCTGTGCTGCCGAGGTCAGCAGTTGTCTGGGGTCTTCTCTATTCAGGAGGAGATGACTTAGGTTGGGTTCTTTATGCCCAGAACAGCCAGGAGTTTCTGCTCTTTCACTGTGACTCTGAACCAGGCAGGCTGGCTTAAGTGACCTGGGTGAGTCTGGCTCTGGCCCTGGGCCCTGGCCTGCAGCTGCAGCTAGTGGCCTGGCAGCCAGGCCCCTTCGTGCTTATCAGCTCCCATGTTTGCTCAGGATGGATACGGGCCTCATGCTCCCCCTCAAAAAAATAAGAAAACATGTTTTGCCCGTGCGGGTGGAGTGGGGTGGCCTCTCTGGCTCCAGGCCGGCCCCCTAGCAGGCCGCCAGCAGGCGGGCAGGCTGTTGTTGTTGGAGTGGAGAGCTGGCTCACTGGCTGCCTGTTTCCTCCAGCTGTCCAAGCATGGCAAGCCAGGGAGGAAGCCCACCGTCTGTCCACAGGCCCCAGCCAAATCCCTGTCACAACAAGTGAACAATGGCTTGGATGGCTGGTGGGCGGGTGGAGGGGCAGCCCCTCATTCCCCTGTTTTTACTACGACAGAGACAGGTTGCTGGGCAAGGGGCAGGGACTGCTCTCCCTTATACCCCCACCTCTGTCTTGTTTTCCACCTTTTTGAACACATTGTCGCCCATCTCAGGGGCCAAGGAAAACAGCGGCTTCAGGAAGTGTCTCTGGGCTGCTGCTGGGGTTCTGAGCTCTTGGAGGCAGTGAAGCTGGGGGAAGAGACCAGAGAGGGATTGACACTGCACAGGTCCCATTCTGTGTGGGACTGTAGCTTGCGATCAAGGACCTGTTTCCTCTTGAGTACCTTATGGACTGTCTCCCTGCATCTTTGTCTTTAGGTCTAGCATATGGGCTGGTGTGGAGCAAATAGCACAAACAACTTGACTTAATCAGTGAAAGATGGAACATATTGGTAAATTCATTTTCTAGCTCTGCTAGCTGGTGGCAGTGTGACTTGCAGCAGGTTACTTAACTTCTCTGAAACTCATTTTTCTCATCGGTAGACTATGTGCCTCATAGAATTGTTGTGAAAATTAAATGACTTTGTAATGGGGAGTATACAGCACAGTACACTCAATAGAGTTTAACGAGTGTTAGTGCAGGATTGTTGCTGTTGATGGTGTCATCGTCAACATGTGATTTAGAGGAGGTTGCCACAGTATTTCCAATAAGAGGTCTATAGTTTCGTGTCTATGGGTACAGGAAAGAGGGATGGTCAGGTGTCATCCGTGCTGGAACCAGGCATGCACCCCTCCATTAATAGTCCTTGGCTTGGTCCAGA
This sequence comes from Cuniculus paca, assembly GCA_004365215.1. Taxonomy (NCBI): domain Eukaryota; kingdom Metazoa; phylum Chordata; class Mammalia; order Rodentia; family Cuniculidae; genus Cuniculus; species Cuniculus paca. The sequence continues at coordinate 5,520 of RJWT010006786.1, read as the reverse complement.
TCCTGGGTTAGCTCTGGTGGTCCTTATGAATGAGGGAAGTAGTTTGGGATTTATTGAGAGATTGGTGTATCTCAGAGGTTGTGCAGGGCTCTTCCACATCCTTTATCTAGTTTAGTCTTCACAGCAATACTGTGAAGAAGTCATTATTTCCATGTTTTACAGGTGGTAACACTGAGGCCCAGAGATGGAGTCATAAAGCCAAGGTCACATGACTGGTCATTTATAAAGCAGGGGTTTCAATCTTAGTCTTTAAAATGCCAAGATTCTGAGCATAACAAGCTGTGTTTATTCTATCAGATCTTCCCACCTAGAGATCAAGATGTGTTACTTAAAATGTTGGCTTGTCAGCAGGGATTTGGTCTGATTCCAGACTCAGGATTGTAGCTGGATATAAATATTAAGGTTCAAGCACAGGACTAGGAAGGGAAGGAGATTTGGAAACTGGGCCAGACATGAAGCAGGATTTTTGAGGAGTGGCGTTCAGATTAGAAAGGATAAAGATGGAATGGTTTTGTACGTAGGTGTATGTTATATGGGTATATTGAATTAGTCAAACAAAGGATATAACCACCACAAAAATAAAAATTCAACTCTTCATCCCCATGGCTTAATGCAATGAAGGACTGATTTTCCCTGATTTCAAAATTGAGAGCAGTGGGGACTGCCCTGCTCCATGAGATCATTCAGGAATCCTGGCTCCAGTCAGGAGGTAGTTCTGTCATCCTGTAGGGGCTACAGTCCTCACCAGATGCTCTCCATCCTCCAGCAAACTGAGAGAATGTAGAGAAGGCAAAACACCCTTAACTGCTTTTTCCTGAGGTAGCGTGTGGCACTTTCACCCACAGTCTGCTGTTGGGAACTAGTTGTATAGTCTCATGAGATGAAAGGAGTCTAGAAGTGGGGTCCGTTGGTGTGTCCAGGAAGAAGAGGACAACATGATATGGGTGAACCCTAGCAGGGTCTGCCACAGTAACAATTATTTCAAAATACAGCCGAAAATTACTGAACTCTGTGATGGGCAAGAGACTGCTCTTTAGAAGTCATTCCATGTAATTCTCATTTAATCCTCATAACAACCCTGAATTTCATATAAACGAAGGCTTATATAGGTTGTCTTTTGTGCTTGACTTTTTTCACTTAGCAGGCTTTTGAGATTTATTCACGTAGTTGGTATGATCTGCCTTCATTCTAGACTTCCAGAAGGTTTTGCAGTGGCGCTTCACTGTGACTGCAGCTTGTACTTCCTTAATGACAAACACTATTGAGCACCTTTTCATGTTTTGTAGCTATTTTCTTTAATAAAACCTCATTTATCAATTTTTTCTTTTATGGTTTGTGTTTTTGTGCTGTAAGAACCCAAGGTCGCACATCTTAACTCAAGAATTTCTCTTCTTTTTTACTTAAAGAAGTCTTATGTGATTTGCTCTTATGTTTAGGCTTTTTATTTATTTTTGAGTTAGTTTTTGTGTATGATGTGAAGGGCTGGGGACTTCCAGGAAGATAGTGAAGTGGTGAGCGCAGAGAGAGCCTTTCTGAGATTTGGTGTCCAGACACTGGAATATAGCAATGTGAGAAAGAGAAGAAGGAGGGAAGTAGGTCGCCAGGACCCAGGAAGGATTTGAAGTGGGGACTGAAGCCCGCGGGGAGAGGAAAGAGAGAGACACTTAAATGAAGAAGGAGAAGGTGGCAGGTGATGCTTTCTCCCTGAACCCTGGACTCACTGCGTGGACGGGACAACTTGAAGCTGCAGACCCACAGTGACTACTGGTGACCCCAGAGGCCTCACAGTCAGTAACCAGCCTGAGCATCAGTGGAATTAAAGGTGCAGGCTCGCTGAGATTATCTACTACCCTGTCCTAAAGCTATGTCTGGCTTGCTGTGATTAATCAATTTGCATCTGGACTCTGTCTGCCCACATTGTCTACCACTGACAGCAGAGACATGCCCTGAAGTGGACTTTTTTTTTTAAAAAAAACTTTCTTCTTTTTTCTCTCTCTCTCTGTTTTTTTTTTTTTTGTATTGGAAATTGAACTCAGGACCTTGCACTTGCCAGGCAGGTGCTGTGCCACTGAGCTATCTCCTTGGTCCCATCTCTTCTTTTCTTTTCCTTTTTTTTGGTTTGTTTCTTATTGATTGTTTGTTCTTGTTTTTATATGAGTGTAAACCTAGTTTCTAGAAAGATTTTTTTGTTTTTCTGTTCTGTTCTATTTCTTCCTTCTCTCTTTCTCTCCTGTCTTCTTCACCAGTTTCCTAAAATTTGTGAGATTTTTCCTTTGTCCTCCACCTGTGTTTCCGATCTCTTCCTCTCTTTCTATTTCTCTATTTTTCTTAAGTCCTTTTAAAATTGCTCCCCCCAGGGTAAAATTGCTATATTGAGTGCTTATATACTGCATACAATTTTCTAGTTCATTTGAGATTTTGTTATATAACCACAAATTTAGTTCATACAGTTAAAGGTGGCAAATTAATAGCTACCTCAGTTTGTTCTTTTCTTTTCTTTTCTTTTCTTTTCTTTTCTTTTCTTTTCTTTTCTTTTCTTTTCTTTTTCTGAAGCAGAGTCTTGCTAGTTCAGGCTAGTCTTGAACTCACTTTGTAGCCCAGGCTGGCCTGGAACTTGCAGACATCCTCTTGCCTCAGCCTTCCAAGTGCTGGGATTATGGTGTGTGCTACCATGCCTATCTCATTTTGTCATTTTCTGGACTGTGTTTCATACTATTGCTATTGCTGATTGTACCACTTTAGCTAAGGTGACATAATTGATCTAATAGCTGTTCTTCCTGGTTTCCAAGACTGATATTGCCTAAGGGTCATAAAAAATATGACAAGACAGTGCCAAAGAATCAATGATTGGGCTAAGTAGGCAGCAACTTCTTATCCCCAATAAATTAAAGAGGTAGGATCTTGCAGCAGACTCAAAACTCAAGAGCCAGCTACACCTGGAAGACACCTCTGAGAAGTAGTCATCTCTCAAGGATTCTAAATACTAGCAATAAATCTACTCCTCATAGGCAATTTACAAGCATCAACCCAGGAATTAAACTAAAAAAAAATAGAAATTGAGAAGACACTTAAGATGCAACTCCAGACTTCCAGTTCACCAAAGGCAAACTCAGCAGACAATGAGGTGTAACAATCTGAAAGTCACCCACCTGGACTCTCTGAAGTGGAAACAGCAGATAAAACAAAGCAGATGAATGAGGCGCTAGAAAAAAATCAAATCAGAAATAATTTCTCTGATAACTGCAGAGATGGTGACCATAATGAAAGATGTGTTTAGTGACTCAAGTAGATAGAGATAAAAAATTAAATAGAGGGAGCTTAGGAAAGTGATGGGAACCATGAGTGCCCAACACAGGAAAGAAATGCAATCCATGAAACAAATTCAAACAGATATCCAGGAGTTTAAAAATTTCATTGAGCCAGGTGTGGTGGCGTACTCCTGTAATCCCAGCACTTGGGAGGCTGAGGCAGGAGGATTGTTGCAAGTTCGAAACCAGCCTGGGCTACAAAGTGAGCCCAAGGCCAACCTGAACTGCAAGACAAAACCCTGTTTCAAAAAAAAAAAAAAAAAGAAAAAAGCCAGGCCTGGTGGTGCACGCTTGTAATCCCAGCACTCGGGAGGCTAAGACAGGAGGATCGCTTTGAGTTTGAGACCAGCCTGGGCTACAAAGTGAGTTCAAGGGCAGCCTGAATGGCATAGTGAGACCCTGTCTCAAAAAGATAAGGTCCAGGGATTTAGCTCAGTGGCCTAAGTGCCTGACTAGCAAGTTTGAGGTCATGAGTTCAATCTCTGGTGCCGCAAAAAAAAAAAAAAAATCCATTGACAGTATAAGCAGAATGAGCTGATGTGAGGGAAGATTTTCTGATAAGAAGGCAGGATCGTGGTTAGCAATCATGAATAGAAAGATTTCTTAAAAATAGCAAAGGACTATAAGAAATCAATTCAACAGCTGCTAGATAATGCAAAGAAGAATGACGTAAGACTGATTGGAGTCAATGAAAAAGCAGGAGATAGCAGAAACAACATAAAAAACCTGTTTGCATATTGTCATGGCAGAAAAGCTCCCAATCAGGGAAAAGAATTTGACATACAGATAAGTGAGGCATATAGAACTCCAATTAGCCACGATGTGAAGGGCCAGCATTCATTTTTTTCCCCCATATTCAATTGTACCAATATCATTTGTTTAAAAAAAAAATCCTTTCCATACTGATTTACAGTGGCAACTTTGTAAAAAATGGATTGACTATATATGTGTGTGGGTCTACTTCCAGATTCTATTCTGTTCTGTTGCTCTATGTATCTATCTTTATGTTGATACCATGACCCCTGATTATAATAGCTTTACAGTAATCCTGAAAACAAGTAACATATGTGCTCAAAACTTGTTCTTTAAGTTAGTTTCTAACCAAAACCTTGCTGAGAGTTTTATTGTGATTGTATTTAATCTATAAATCAACTTTAGGGAAATCAACATTTTAAAAACATTGAGTCTTAGCCAGGGATTTAGCTCAGCAGCATAAGTGCCTGCCTGGCAAGCATGAGGTTGTGAGTTCGATCCCTGGCACCAAAAAAAAAAAAAAAAAAAAAAAAAAACAAAAAAAAACCATTGAGTCCCATTAGCTATGAGCTATTCTTTCCACTGTGGTTGTAATTTTCAGAGTACAGTTCTTGTGCATTTTATTAAATTAATCCCTAATTTTTAAAAAAAGAATTTTCATGCTATTTCATGTAGCATTTTTAAAAGTGAAAATCCAATTTTTCTTTGTGGTATGTTAAAGCAGTTATTTTTTATGTATTGAACATGTATGTTGAGATCTTGATGAGTCGCTTATTAGTTCTAGTATCTTTTCTTGGTAGGTTCCATAGGATTTTTCAGATAATGGTGTCATTTGAGAATAGAGAGAATTTGAGATTTTTTCTCGTACATGATATAGGCCTTTACTTTTTTTCTTTGCTTCATTGCACTGACCAGAAAGATATTAAATAGAAGTGAGGTGATCAACATCCTTGTCTAATTCACCATCGAATACGATGTTAGCTGTAGGCTTTTTATAGACACTCTTTATCGGATTAAGGAAGTTTTCTTCTATTCTTGGATAACTGAGAGTGTTAATTAATGGGTATTGAATTTTGTCAAATCTTTTTCTTGCTTCTTTTGAGAGGGTAATATGAATTTTTATTTTAAAGGGAAAAAAGAAAAATCAAGAAGTAAACAAATCTGAAAAACAATAACAAAAGCAAAACAACAACAACAAAAAACAATAGCTATATAGGTTTTCAAAACAAGATGATAGGAATTTAACAATGGTTGTTATACTGCATATTGTTATCTTCAGAATAGTTGCTCAGGTTACCAGACACAGGAATAAAACAAAACAGCAAAACAAAACAAAACATTGGATTTCAAAACAAGACAGAAGGAAATCCCCCACAGCTGCCACAATGCACACTGCCATCCTCCAAATAGATGCCCAGACCACCAGCCCCAGGCCTGCAAAGTCAATCAAACAACACAA
>RJWT010006785.1:0-28591 GCA_004365215.1 Cuniculus paca | reverse complement strand
GTCAACCATTACATTTTTAGGAGTTTTGCATGCAGCTGTCAACATTAAAAACAAATTCAAAAACTTTTAGTTAAATTGTGTTACCGTGGTAATGCACTTCCAAAACTCACTACTTTTTAATTATTTTACTGAATTTTACTATTATCTATGCCAGTAAAAGTACTTAGGTTTCTTCAATGTGTATGTTGGAAATACTATATAATGCTGCGCTACTGTACATTTCTTAGCAACTCCACACGCAGTTATATCACTTTGGTAGCTTTAAATTTGTCTGTGTGAGTGTATTTACATCACAGAAATAGGCAACAGTGAAAATGAGAGATTCCCCCCGCAACCCTGGTGAGCGTGTTGTTAAATGTTTACCAGCCGCATTAGTCTATTTTTGCTGCTATGCTAGAATAGCTGAACCTAGCTAATTTATAAATATTAAAAATTTATTTCTCATTGTTCTGGAGGCTGGGAAGTCCAAGATCAAAAGGCTGGCAGAGTCAGTGTCTCTAGCAGGCTTTTCTTTTACTTCCAAAGCTTGGCAGAAGAGCAAGGGAGGACAATAGGGGGGAAAACGTACCCTTTTATGAGAGAACCCACTTCTGAGCTAATGAACCCGCTCTCCCTGTAACGACATAATCCATTCATGAGTGCGAGCCCCGTGCAGCTTAATCACCTCTTACAGCTCCCACCCTTAACACTGTTATGACAACTATGTTTTAACATGATTTTACAAGGGACAAACAGTCCAAGTGCAGTGCACCACAAGCCCAGGCTAAGCTTATTCAGTCCACATGACTGAGAGGTGTGGGTTAATGTTGGGAAACATGAAGAGGAAATACAGGCTGGGGAGGGAGTTAGCCACTGCCAAACGGGTTCCAGAAGATCTTTGCACTTTGCAAATCTTTAACCCTGTTACTTTACATAGTGCTCTAGAAATCAATTTAGAGGTTTATTCATAATAAAATGCAAAAATAAAATTTTTATAGAACTGGTTTCCTGAGTCAGGCACGGTGGCATATATGGAATAATCCCAGCACTTCAGAGGGTCAGGCAGGAGGATTGTGAGTTCAAGGTCAGCCAAGGCTACCAAGGGAATTTAAGATTAGTTTGGACTCTAAAGTGAGACACTTTATTGCAAAAAATAAAACAACAACACAAAAGGCGTCTTGCATTGTCACTTTCCTTTGAACTGCTCCTAAACTGAAACAAATTGCAAACAAATAGCGTGAACTTTGAAACTGACTTGTACTGACACAGTAATCCCCCAGTGTGGTAATTGGCTTTCCAGACTGTGAAAGTTGGAGGCGGTGATGCTACTTGGGGACTTCTGGGCACTGACTCTGCTTTTTCCCCACAGGAAATAATGCTGTCATGTGACCTTGCTGTTGTTGGATGAGTTCAAGAGCCAGGAAGGCCCAGTGTTTGTAAACATGGCCTTAAGTGGAAGAGCTCATTACAGAGACAGCATGAAAACCTTCTGAATAGTAATGCTGCCCACATTTACAAAAGGTTTTCAAATTTCATCTGACCCTGCCTAGTTACTGGCAGATGCACGCATTCTATAAGAGACTCTAAGGAGTGAAGAGATGCCACACGAATGCGTGCTACATTTGCCTGTCTTCTTGTGACTGTTTCCCTTTCTTGTTTTCATATTCATTGCCCCAGCTGTCTTCTATACAGTCTGGATCTCAGTATAACAAAGGCCCTGTTCCTCTGACTTCTGTAATAAGTTTGCATACACAGCTGGATGGGTACAAGCTGGGGATCACTGGATAGCTTTGCATAACAGAGGCAGAAGTATTTGGACCATGGGGTCCATCAGAAGGAGGAGGAACTTAGGTACTGGAACACCATGCTCTTCTCAATGCTTTCCTCTTGGTGGGTCCAGTGGTTGTCAGTAATGTTTGGAACTTGTGACATGACTAATGAGAGTCGGTTACTTTTGCAACCTAAGGAAAAGGCTGTTTCCTCTCCAGTTCGTGGTCCTAGAAAGTAGAGCTGTGGAATCTGCTTCAAATCTTGAGAATGAACACTTTGGACTTTGCACAGACCTTGGTGGTACACAGTGGCACAGGGCAGGACTCCTACTCCGAATCTATCTATAGGAATGACCTTGAAGTGCTTCCATTTGTGTTTTTAAAGAGAGTAAACGGTGATCTTCATAATCTTGTACAGAGTTCATTTCCATGTAGGTGAACCTCAGCTCACTGATTGTGAGTTTGCAACTCATGAGTTGGTGAGCTTAGTGTGGCCTCAGAGGCTTCGGCATGGGTTAGTGCATCACTCACGTGAAGGTTTAGGCTCAGTGGCTCTCCCAGTACAGCTGCTCAGTACAACTGACTGACAATACCTACTACATCAAAATGTATGTAACCTGAACTCAGCCGTTGCACTCACTCTTGTGTACCCAACAGAAATGTGCACGTACCTACACTGAAGGACCATATATAGGATCATTATTCCTAATAGCTCTCTTGGTTACTTTCTTTGTTGCTAAGACACAACAACCGACACCAACTTAGAGGAGGAGAGGTTTATTTTGTCCCATGTTTCAGTTCATGGTTGACTGGCTCCTAAGAAGAAACAGCGCAGTATAAGAGATGGCAGAGGAAAAGCTGCTCACTTCCTGTCAGGCAGGAAACGGAAGGAGGAGGGAGAAAGTAGGGAGGGAGATTACACCTCCAGGCTAGATTCTAGGGACTGGCCTCTTCCAACCAGAGCCCACTTAACAGCAAGTCAGCTGTGCCACCCCATAATCCAGTCACTTTCCAAACACATATGGCTTTGGAGCCATTTTAGATCTAAGCCGTAACAAAAGCCAAACTAAAACAACACAAATGTCCATTTACAGTAGGTGGACAATTGAATCGTGGTATTGTCATAAAATGCCACACAGCAATGGCAATGAAAGAAGTACATCTACACCAATCTAATAATGATCAGTAGCTTACATTATGATCTCACGATGTTGAATGAAAGAGGATATATGCCAGTAATTTCATTTACATAAATTTCTGAAACTATTGAGTAGTTTTCACAGGGGCAGTGGTAGTGATGGTAAGGGACATGAGGAAACTTCTGAATCATTACTGGTTTCTTGATTTGAGAGTAGTATTTTACTTTAGGCCTGTATATTCATGATATGTACCATGTAGTAAATGGAATGTTGGCTCCCCAGAATATACATCCATATCATATCCTGGAATCTGTAGAGATGATCTGCTTTGGAAAAAAATATTTGCTGATGTAATGCTATTAAAGATCTTGAGATGAGAAGATCATTCTGAACTATTTGGGTGGACTGTAAATCTAAGGAGGAGTATCCTTATAAGAAATGTGAAGAGGAGATTCACACAGAACAGAAGGCAAAGTGACAATGAGGGCAGGGTGGAAAGGTAGGGTCATGGATCAGAGAAGCAGAGGAAAAGACAACGTGAAGACAGCATCAGTGACTAGAGTGAGGTGCCTGTAAGGCCAGCAGACAGGCAAGGGGTAGATGTTCCCTTAGTGGAAAGCAACCATGCCAAGACCTTCATTGAGAACACTTGTCCCCAGCACTGAAAAACACTAAATTTCTATTAGATCACCAAGTTTGTTGGAATTTGCTATGGTAACCTGGTAAACAAATACACTTTTTTTTTTGTATTTGTATTGTATTTCAATACAGTTTACATTAATGCTTTACATATTAATGCTTCCAGGATGAAGAATCCCATGCTGCTTGGACCAGAATGTCATGATTCTTCCTTCCTGTGGGCCCACTTGCTGTGGCCTCTTTGGGTCTCTCCTTGTTAGATCCAGTGTTCTTTAAACAATGAAGATACTGTACCTCCGACTTTTTGCATGACATTTGTAGTTTCTTTCATAATTCATTCCTGCGTTAAGGCCATTCTAATGCAATCTTTCAGTAACTTTTTATATAATTTGAAAAAAAACCCTTGGACAATAGGGGAACCAATGTCTGCATGGTGTTGTGCAGAAAGGAGCTAATAGCAGCATCTCGAGAGGTCTAACTATAACTAAAATCTTTATTTAAGTTTGTTGAAAACCATTACAGGACATTAGATTCTTGTGGTAATTTAATCTCTCTTCTTTTTTCCTCTGGCTCCAAATCTCTCACACTTCCCAGGTATCCAGAAGTCTCTTTGTACCCAACACCCCACCAGTCTCCTCTCAAAACTGTCTTCCAAATGGAGCTCCATACACTTACTTTTCTTCCCTCCATTCTTTGCTTTGACTTGTGGTTTCTCTATTGTCCAACAAACTACCTGTGACTTTTTCTTTTGTAGGTTTCCCTTTACTTTGTCCCTGCAGTTGTTGCTTTCTCTTTTGTCCCAACTACCAAGCTCCAGAAGCTGAGTTCACAGACCAAGTGCTCTCTTGGAAGACAGAGGTGAGGCCAACTTGGAAAAGAAATTTTCTATTTAGCTTGGGGCAGAGGTGGGCAAGGTCGGGAGGGGTAAGAAGAAATTGATTTAGATTTCATCCATGTTAATATTACCCAAGTTGACCGGGGAGAGATTTGTGGTGGTCAAGGCTCAAACTGATGAAAGAGAATTCTTTGATTGACTTTAACTTCTTTTTCCTTTGTTTGGTTTTTCTTTAGACTGTCAGCAAAGTGAAACTTAGTGCCTATCTTAGCAGTGGGAGGCAAGGAAACACAATTTCCATTTCTTAAGAATCAGATACTTCCATGAATATTTTGCATACTTAACTTTCACAGAATCTTGGGGATTATGGAAATTTTAATTTCTATTTTACAAAAGGTGAGCTGAAGAAACAGAATATTTAAGGTCACATGAGTAAATTTTATCAGACCAGGGTTCAAAAACAAAATTTTCTGCATCTAATGCCTCCTGCCTTAATTGTTACTTACAATATCTGTTGAGTACCCTCAAGTCACCAGACAGTGTTTGGTGTAGAAAATATAGAGACTGGAGGTCCAGTCCCTGGCCTAAAAGAGCAATAGAGCCTGTCTGTGTCCTCTATTCCATGGTACTGCCAGATTTGGCTCCAAAGTATCATATCTGGAATTCAATCTTAGTATTTCGTATGCTTTCATTCACAATTTATAATAACTTACCAGAACAGAAATTCTTTCTATAGATGCTTTGTTTTACAGATGGCACTTACATATCAGTTCAATATTCAGTAAATAGTAATTTTTAAAGAACTTTCTGTTGACTGATCACTGAGCTAGGCAAATGGAGACAAATGGAGTGCACCGACCTGAGGCCTGAGGGAGGAGGACACCATGGCAGGAGTTGTGGTAACAAAAAATGGATGTAAAGCTTAAAACGTGTTGGAGCAAGGTGTGAGGAAAAGTAGAAGTGGAGTAATTTTATATGTGCTTTGTTGATAGCATTTCTGTGTTGCTTGTGTTGGAGTTACACAGGCAAATCTAGAAACAAAGTTTTGTCTATTGAGATTTGGATGCTGTAGTTCCCTTTACTCTTGTTGGAAAAAGCTATGAATTTTGGTCCACTGTTACTTGCAATATTCACCTGGAAAAATCAATTTATCTCTGATATGGAATCTGGTTTTTCATAAGGATCTCCTTTCACAGTCAATTTTCTAGTTGCACTGATGGTTTATGTTTCAGACGTTTTACATGATTTTAGGCAGAAGTAGTGATCATAAAAAGAGCACCAAGACAGAAACCATAAGAAGGTTATTCTAAACCTGAAATGGAAAGCAGAGAAAGATGGGTTTATTTCCCCTCATTTTTCAAAACACCCAATCCTCTTAGAGTTTCAGGGAAACAACGCTTGATTTTCTGAGGATGTGGTAGGTGTCATTGTGCAAATACGTAAAATGCTCCTCTGTACTAAGTACTCGATGTAGAATGCTTCAGTGACCAGAAAACCTCTTCTGCTAACAGAGTGATTGGTGAAAAAATATATATCCCTTTTTATAGCCTCTTCTCTATAGTCTCTCATTTATCTCCAATAGGTCTCACTGTATTCTTCAGAGGTAATCATAGTAAGTATGCATCTTTCATTCTCTGTTTTTCTATGAATTTATTTATAGATGTACATTTATATAATATATAACTTATTATTATTGGATAAATAGGATTAACAGTACTTATTCTCTACTTGCTTTTTTAATTTAACAGTATATCCTGAAAAATTTTCATGTCAGTGTATATATATGGATTTTCTATGTTCTTTAAGCTATTGGGCAATATCCTAAACTATGGGTGTAATATAATTATTTTAAATCTTCCCTTTCCAGATAAAAATTGAATTTCTATTTTTTGTTATTATACACTGGTAATGAGCTTTCTTGTACAAGTCTCTTTAGCAACAAGTGGTAATATTCCTTTAAGAGAGCACTTAAAGGAGAATTTAGATCAATATTGCCACATTTTCCTTTTGAATACTGCTCTGATTTTCATATTTTCTAGTAGTCTATTACCATCCCTATTTCCGCAATCTTTGCCAACAGTATATAATATAATCTAAAATTTTTGCCACTGTGACCAGTGAAAAATAAAATCTTATGTTTGATTTATGTTTCTCTTCTTATTATCGAGTTTGGATAAAATTTCCATGTGTTTACTGGCTATGTTCTTTCTTCTAGGAGATCTTTTAATTCAAGAATTGTCAGCCTCTCGCTGAGGGGAAAAGCCCTGCTCAGATTTCTATGTGAGATCTCAGCGAAAACGAGATTCAAATTGCTTGAAGACTGAATATTGATATGAAGTGTTCAGTTTTACTTGCTAATTTCTTAATAAGTTATCTGCTAAGATCCAAGACTCCTTATCAGCATTACTACTTCATTCTTGGCTTTGCCCCTTTGGGCACCATTTATGCATATTCTTTTTCAAATTTCAAGCATTCTTTTACTCATTTGACACAGAGGATGGGAATGGATCACTACAGCTCTCCTCCTCTGGAATCGGAGCCAACCACGTACTCTGTCACACAGTGCAATGAAGACCTGTCCTTTTCTCCTCTTCTCATTCTCTGTGTCCCTAGGGCGCAGTGCGGGCACTGCTCTAATCCTTCCCGCAGCCCTGCCGCCTGGCTCCTGGCTCACTGGCCGAGGGGCTCCATCTGGAGATTTACCACTTCCAGAATGCTCTCACCATTCAGATCTCCAGGCTGAAACGCTCCCAGACTGAAGACGTGTCACCTCAGGAGTGGCTTCTGGAGAGGAAAATTAGAGGGAATTACGGACCTAAAACTCTACCTTGATCAGAACTTTGCAGATTTCCAGGGAAAAAAATAAAAACATGCCTTTTCCCTATCTGAATCCTTTATCTTCTCTTCCTCGTGGCTCCTGTTCTTCCCCCTCTTAGTGTGAGGGCAAGCTCTCCTACCAAGAGGCAGCCTTGAAGAGGAGTGCCAAGCCGGGCCTGTGGACCTCCATGCTGTATTAGCTATATAAGGCAGCCTTCGAGAGGACTCCTGTTGATTTTTGCCTCTTGGTAGTTAGCCTCCATATTCTGCATCCTTGAATTCAAACACTGGATGAAAAAAATTGGAGGAAGAATTTGCGTTAAAACTGAACACCCACAGACTTTTTATAGCCATTATTTCTGAAACAGTACACTTTATCACCTAGGTGTATAGTATTTACATTGCATCAGAGATTATCACACACTATCTAGAGATGACTGAAAGTACATACATGAGAGGATGTGCACAGGTTCCATGCAAATACTATGCCACTAATATAAGGGAATCGAGCAACTCTGAACTTTGGTGCTTGAAAAGGGATGAAGTTTCTGAAAGCAAACTCCCAGGATACCTGCGGATGACTTTGCTGACACTTTTGTGGGGTTTCCTCCCACAGTGAAAGAGGGCTTGTTTGCATGGCCAATAGAATATGACAAAAGTGACTGTGCTACATTTACCTTTCCTTGGTGACTCACTTTCTCTTAGAGAAGCCAATAGCATGGCATGAAAACCCTCACAGTGCCCTGTAGAGAGGTTCACCAGGGCAGGCACTAAATTCTCCAGCCAAACACCAGCACCAAGGATGCAGCCATGAGCTCCAGCCACCTTGCGAGGTGCTTGTACAGGTCCAGGCAGTCTTTCAAATTGATCTGTGACATCGGATGAAAGGTCCTAACCCAGAATCAGTCAGTCAAGTTTCTCCATAGGAACCATAAATTACTGCTAGCATTGTATTAGACCAGGAAGTTCTAGGAGATTCATTATGCAACATTAGACAACCACATGTTGTGTGGCTACAGGAAGTGTGCACATGGCTAAGATGATAATAACAAAGTCTACTTTAAAGGTTGGAAAGAACACAAGTCATACATATCAAATGCATCCATTAGTGCCAACACATAGTAAGTGCTATGCACTTGCTAAATATTACCTGTGTTTTCAGTTTGTCAGTTTGCGCAGTTCCCGGTCCTTTTAGGAATCCTACTTTCCACATACGGCCCAGAAGCTCTGTCTTTCCCATCCCCTTGCACAAGGCTCTAAGACCCACGCAACGCATTTCCTGGAGTTTGGGTTCTGTGCATTAGAAAATAACCATAGCTATTTTTCAGAAGAAAATATCTAAAATCTCAAGAGACATTAGAGTGAATCTTGATTTTCTTAAAGGCATTGTGTCCACAATGAACTCTAACCTCATTCGTTTTTCTATGGCTGCCTGTCTTTCATTTGTTAACTGCACACAAAGGCTTTCTCACAGAGTATTTCCTATTGCTGATCTTCACCCTTGAAAGATGAGTCCTGAGCTTTGAGACTTAGAAGTGGAAACGAGAAGATGAGGAGTCCTTAACCAAACGGAGAACATTACAGAGAATCGGTTGTTTTCTGTTCTGTCTTGGTTACTTTTTTCTCGTTGAGACAAAATACCTGATGCCCAAAATGAAGTAAGGAGAGGTTTATTTCTTACAGTTTTGGGGGTTTCAGTCCATACTCAGCTGGTTCTAAGACAGGGTGGCGTGGCTGAGGGGGCTGCCGTTCATGGCAGCTGCAAGCGGCAAGAGTGAACCACACACAAAGGGAAAAACACACCCCCATTCCGACCTTCATTGTATGTCGGCTCCACCCCTGGGGTGTGTGCAGAACTCACACCAGCAATCCCAGCACTACACAACGAGTCAATCACAAATGCTAGATTCAGCTGCTTCCATGACTACATGAGGCTTGGGGGGGACCATCTATATATAAACCATAACATTCCACCCCTGGCCCCCCAAAGACTCATGTACATCCCTTCTACAAAAGACATTTAGTCCACCTCCAAGAGTTGCCAGAGTCCTGACAGTTTCAGCATTGCTGAAAACTCCAACTTCCAAGTGTCCCCTGAGATCTAAGGCAAACTCTTAGTTGCAAGCCCCTGTACAAATGAAAACAAAGTTAAACACTTCCAACATGCAATGGCACAAGATATATATTGCCATTCCGAAAGTTACAAACGGGAACACAAAGCTTTGGAACCAAAGTAAGTCCAAAATCCAGCGGGGCAAATGTTAAGTCCTGTAGCTGTCTGCCTGGCATCTAAAGCAATCTGTGGCAAATGGTGAGCTCCAAAGGGATTGTGTGGCTCCACCCCCATGGCACGTTTAGGGGTTTTAGTCCCCATAGCTTCTCTCTAAGGCCCACTCTGCTCAATCTTTGCAGCTTTCCTTAGGTGATCTGTGCTTCTGGCTTTTTTAAACTTCTGGGGTCTCCACTTTGGCTTCACATTCACAGCTTCACTTACTGACCTCTCAGGGGCACACTGCCTGGCCTCCCAGGCCCTCTGAAATTGGGGTGGAAGCCTTTTTAACCTCAGAACACGTGCATTCTCCATGTGCCTAAAACCAGTGCCACGTGGATGCTGCCAAGGTCCACTGCCAACTGGAGCAGTAGCCAGGTTTCTCTCTTTCTTGGCCATAGGGGTCAAATGCCTGGATTGCTGGGCACTCTGAACCTGATTGTGAGAAACAGATTCTCTATGTCACTGCCATTCTGGAACCTTGTGTGGCCTCTGTTGCCATTCTGGAATGTGTTGCTTTGCAGCTTTCTTCCCTGGGCAAAGTCTTTTACTTTTGTATCTTTGAGGCTGCAAAGTGTGGGGACCCACTGCCTCTTCCTGTGACACCTGCAGACCATCTTTTGTATTTCTTTGTTCCTTCTCAGCAATAGAGGTTTCAGCTCTATCTTTATAGTCCACAGTTTTCTGACCAAACTCACAACATTTTAAATTACCATGCTGGGCTCTTTGCTCTTGATTTCCAACATAAATCTGGCTAAAAGCTGCCAACAATAGCTGTGCCACAGCCTTTACATTTGACTGCCTTGACATTTCTTTTGCCAGATTAATCAGGACATCACCCTTAATCTCAGTCTCAGCCAAAATCTCTGGACATGAGCAGAATGCAGACAAACTTTTTGTCAAGCCGTAACACACATTTCATGGAATCCAACAACCAATGCTGTCCTTCTTTCCAGCAGAAATCTCCCAAGCCTGGTCTTTACTGGCAGGCATTCTATCAGCCTTCTGGTCTCCTGAGCTCTGACCAGAATCTCCCATGCAGAACAGCCTAAGCTGTTCCAGCTCTATGTAGTCAGGTGACATCTCTTAACCTTTCCAAACTCTTCCCACAAGCCATTCATAAAGGCTCTTGAACCACATGGTCAGGTTCAGTCACAGCAACAACCCCACTCCTGGTACCAAATTCTGTCTTGGTTACTTTTTTCTCATTGTTGAGACAAAATGCCTGATGCCCAAAATGAAGTAAGGAGAGGTTTATTTCTTGCAGTTTTGGATGTTTCAGTCCATAATCAGCTGGTTCCAAGGCAGGGTGGTGTCACTAGGGGGCAGCCATTCATGGTGGCTGCAAGCGGCAAGAGCAAATCACACACAAGGGGAAAAACATGCTCCCATTCCAACCTTGTATTGTATGTCAGCTCCACCCCTGGGTCAGTGCAGAACTCACACCACCAATCCCAACACTAGACAATGAGTCAATCACAAACACTAGATTCAGCCACTTCCATGACTACATGAGGCTTGTGGGGGTATATCTATAGACAAACCGTAACATGTTCTCAGTATATCTGTTTGTCTGATATTCCAAGGTAGCTATTGAGAACCTGTGTGGTTGACAGACAATTTGACAGCACAGGTCATTTAGCCCAGCCTCTCATTTTAGAAATGACAATCTTCTGTCCATCCTAGATGGTGGTGACTGAATAGCAAAGCTGAATGGGAGACTTCTGAGCCTACTTAATGCTTAATGCTTCCTTTTGTTGCTATGCTGTGATTGAGTGAGAAGAGTTATCATGGCATGCTCATCTTGGATATCTTCTCCATTCCTTGTGTGACAGCTTTCTTGTCTAATCTGTCGACAGACTCCGAAGAGATTTAGGAAAAAGGCTGACTTCTTCTCTCCTGTCTTTCTGTAGGACTGTTATGTCAAGTCATAAAATTCTTTCCAAATTTATGTCCAATATATTTTGGAATCTTTTAACACCAAGAAGGCCTTTGCTGTGAACTCATTTCTGGATCCATACTCATGGTGATGGAATGTTCCTTGGAAGAGAAGCACTGCATTTCTCAGAGACCCTCTTCTTCCATTTGTAAACCCTAGTGGGAAAGGTGGTTTGCTCATGTGGCCCTGAGAGTTCCAGAAGTTTTCTTTGGCAGCTTAGGGGTAGAATCTAAAAGTGACTACTTAATGCATCCTCTACCCAGCAGCTCTGATCACTGCATGAAAACATCGGGCACAATTACCAGGCTCCAAATCCTTTCTGCAATTACGAGGAGGCCTGTAAGGAAACACTTCCCTGAATGGACTAGCAGGAACTTGTCTTTGCTGGAAAACAGTTTGCATCTGGTGCTAAAGCTTTTAGCCAAATAAAAGAGCTGAGATTTTGATATGTGAGAGTGGGAAGGGGGAAACAATTAGACAGCCTGTGCTTTAATCATTGGATCTGCAGCCCAAACACAGGAGGCTTGCCTAGGTGTAGGAAAGCAGCAAATGTAAGAGGTGAAGAAACAAATTAGCAACAGAAGTACCAGTTTTGCCTCTCCTTTGTGGCATTATTATTTAAAGTTCAAATGTCTTCAACAAGATTAAATTAATCTTTTCAGGACAGCACAACATTTGAAGAACCACAAAAGGAGGCTGAATGAGCTGAGAGAAATACACAAGTGGATCAGCAAGCTGACAACTGCTGGGCTGAAATCTGGATTGTAAGATGTCAGTTTCTAACCCATCACATAGAATCCAGACAGAGACCTAGCTTTTTGTCTGCCTCGTTAGGATTTCCCTCTGTCTGTTGTGGTTTGGGTCACATCTTTTGGCTGCGTTATCTTCATGAGATCAGCACTGAACAATAGTTTAAATCCCATGTTTATCTAGGTCTGTGGTTCTCTTTCCCTCCCAGGAAAGTCTCCAGAGAAGCACAGTATCCCCTGCTGTGGGTGTCTTGATTTTATTAATCAACAGTTCATGCCCCCATTCTGGGAATCTCTATGTTGCATGCTAGGATAGTAGATGCATTTATTATACAGATCTTTTAAAATTTATCACAGAAAGAAATAACTTGATAAAACAAAAGCTTCAGCCCACTTCCTGAATATCTCAAACTGATTTGTAACAGAACGACTTATAATAAATAAACACTTTCTTTGTTTGGCTTTTTTATTTTTTTCTCCCCAAACAATATTCTCTCTTTTCCGATAAAATGATTGAAAAATATTGCCTCAACCCTTAGAACTTGGCTAGTGTCTGCATAAGGTTCTAAACTTTAGCATGCCTGTCTATGCTGCAGCCTAAGAAATCCTTTCAGCATTTCATCTATTGCTAATGTTTCATATCTGAGCATTGAATCTAACCTTTGAGTTCTTTTGTAGACATATGTAATCTGAAAGCATGCAATGTTTTGCAAATGTTGGCCCATATTTTTATTTCATAAGGTCTTATTTGGTCTGTCGACCAAATTTTGATTACTTCCATATTGCTCTTAATTGCCTTAATCTCCCTAAAGACTTTCCTGCTCTGTGCATCCCTTTATCTTTGCTTCTTTTATCTCTTGCTGTGAGAGTACAAAATTGCTGACATACTCCATGTATTTAAATCCTGAGTGTTGTGGAAGAGTTTTCAAATCTGTTTTAATTTTCTGATATTCAGCTGAGGACCATTACACATTCTGTTCAGTTAATCTGTTTTTAATCATATCTGGAAATTCTAAAATTGTACATGAGAGAAATGGTGCATAAAGTAAAACCAGACCAAGTGTATTTTAGCATTTGTAAAATTCAATACTTACTTTGTTCTACCTAAAAGTTTTAATGTACTACAGTTGTACAGTCTTGAGTTTTACCAATATTTATCTATGAGTTTGTGATGCTCTACTGAAAAATCTTAACTTTTGCATGTTTAACATATTCACTAATTATTACTCATCATTGATATCACAATGAGAATTGACGAATATAAATGTTTCCATTGTTTCATAAAGTATTTGCTAAGATACAGCTAGCTACAAATAAGTAAGAACTGCATTAACTGTGCCATTGGCTGTAAACAAAATTGCTTACTTAACATAAATTTCAGAAGTTTCAGCCTTCATCCAACCTTTTCTTCCATTCTTGGAAAGTCCACATTACGGTCATACCTCCTGATGCCAGTCTTATAAGAAGGGCAAGGGGCGGTAGCAGTAGGCTCCCTCCCAACATGACTCTCACCTTGTACCAGGGGAATCTTTTCTGGAAGTCCTCAGCTGTCTACTCCTTATAGTTGGGGGGCAGGATCACCTTTAGATGAATATAAACCAAAAGGCAAGATTTTCCATATTCTACTTCTTGAACAAAGCGTTTTGTTATGAAAAAGTAAATAGGTTAAGTGTAGGATAGGGTATTAGGGGAAGGGACATATATATGTTTGCCATACTTAAAAACTGTTCAATGTTTAAGTCATATTTACAAAGGTCACTGACATTGGCCTTGGTCTATGAAGTCAGCTAAAATGTTCCCAAGTGTTATGTATTTGTACATTACTCTGGATTTTAAAACAGCACATTTTATTCCCCCTAAGTGCAGTGGATCATGTGAAATCTAGTATTCTATACAAAGGAGACACAGCAAATATCTAGAAGTGGCGAGTATTAGAAAAGGAGACATTAAATTTTTATGAATATTACTTATAAACTTCTTGTGTAGAACGAATGTGCTGCCTTATGTTTGGATCTATCAATGGTGAATTATGTCATCAGAATAAAACTCTGGAGCTCAGTGGGTGAAGGGTTACAGTCCATAGAATATAATTCTACTGGGGAAGCTATTCAGTTTTATCTAAATGAATAAATAGAGAAATGTGGAAAGCTAGGGTGTTCGGCCATTCATCTCTTCACCTCTCTTATCCTTTGCTGGAATTTGAGTCTTTGCTTTATTACAACAGAAGTAAATAGCAAAAGCTGGTGCAGGGTGGTAACACTCTCATTCCTACAGGATCCTCTGAGTTGACAATTAACTCTTAGCTGCTAACTCAAGATGGGAAAATAATTACCCAAGACACTTTTTCATGTTTCTCTCTATAATTTAAGAGACATCTAACCAACTATCTTAGATATCTCTTGGGTACAAGTGATAGAAATTCATTGCAAACTAACTGAAGTGAAACACAAGATTCTGGAGAAGAATAGAGGAATGAAACCAAGCCTTGAAGAGAGTTTAACAATCATGACTTGGGAAGGCAATAGTGGCCTGTGTCAGAGACCCCCCAAGTGCCCCTGCCAGTCTCTGCATGTTTCTGCTGCTGTCTTAGTAGTTGGTTAATTGCCTTAGCTTGGTGTTCATTAGGTGGAAGGGCAAGTTCTATGGAAGTCCTATGTAGCCCATCCTCACAGCAGCAAAATCAGGGAGGAAATTGTACTCTTTCGCCAGGAACAGTTTGAAACATCCAGAAAAATGAATGATTTGAGGGTGTAGGGTGGGAAGTCCTAGAATTTGTCCTCCTTAGATTATGTTCCTTTCTCATGGCTAGGAAGACAGATTCTCATTGATCTGCATCTTGATAAATACATTGTAATTTGAAAACATCCTAACTTGAAAATGCATTTGATGCACTAACCTACCAAAAACATCATAGATAAGCAACAGGGTACACTCTAGAGGACTGCTCACTTGTGTGCCTGGTTGGCTGACTGGATGCTGAGGAGGGATGTCACCATCTGGCATTTTGAGAGTATCGTGCTACATATTGCTAACTCAGGAAAAGGTCAAAGTCAGAATTCAAACAATGGTCTCTACAGAACACACAATGGTTTCATACCATTGTAAAGCCAAAATATTTAAATCAAACCATTGTAAGTTGGGAGCTGCCTCTACTAGGATCGTAACACACTCCCTCACCAACCTTCACTAGAACTGTAGCTTTGAAGAATATTCCAGAAGAAAAAGAGTCCTTTTCAGTGGGACATGTCCATGACAACAAAGGCCCCTCTCCTGGAGCCCCTGATTTAGTAGTGTGGGGGCTCTGATAGAAAAGAACAGTGTGCTGGGTCCAAGGCTGGCTTTGAGAACAGTCTCAGAAGTCCTCACAACCTTAGGCCTTACACAGCTGTCTGAAACTATTGTCCTCTAAGTTATCAGGACTTTCTCTGTGCTGCCATCCACGCTTGCTCTGCTCATTTGATCAAACCTGATGTACAGCTTTCGTATTCATTTATTCAATAATATTGTTTAAAAAATCCTAGGGATTGTGCAAAAGCCAAAGTCCCTCTTCTTTGTGATATTTGCATGAGAAAAACAGGACATAATGAACTAAACCAGAAAGTGGATAACTTAATTGCCACTTGTGATAAGTATTATGGAGGAAATAAACAGGATACTGTGAGAGCTTATGAAACAGCTATGAGGAAAGGATTCATTTGTTCATAGTTCTCTTTAAAGATTCTCCATAATTCTCCTTTAATGGCTTTGAGCCAGGCTCTCTCTGCTGGCCTTATCCCTGGATTTGCTTTTTTCTTTCTCTTTCTGTGGCACAGGGAAACTCTGAGAATAAGTGACAAGTTGGTGACTTCCATCTTCTCTTTCTCTTCTTCTGGACTCAGAGGAGCCGTCCTTATTTATCTTCTGTGTTCTATTACTTCTATTATTATGCATGAAAATTTAATTATTGTTGTTATGCCACCCACCTTCCTCCCTTAAAATATCTGCTTAGGAGGACACAGAGGTCCATGCTGGAAGAAAACTGGCCAGCGTGGAGAAGGGTAGTATGGGGAAGCATAACTGAGTCCAGCTTCTCTGAGTAGTTGTGTGTCTTGGTTACTTTTCTCCTGCTGTTGAGACAAAATACCTGACACCCAAAATTAGGGAAGGAAAACTTTATTTAGTTTATAGTTTTTGGAGGTTTCAGTCCATACTCAGCTGGCTTTAAGGCAGGGTGGTGTGGCTGAGGGGCAGTTGTTCATGGTGGCCACAAGCGACAAGAGTGAGAAGGGCAAAAAAAGAAAAAAGCAGACCTCCTTCCCTCCCTTATATTGTATGTCAGCTCCCTGCCCCTGGGTGGGTGCAGCACTCACACCACCAATTCTAGCGCTAGACAACGAACCGATCACAAATGCTAGATTAGCCACCTCCATGACTGCATGAGGCTTGGGGGGGCCATCCACACATAAACCATAACAACATGCAACATATTGGGGTCAGACAGTCCTAATTTTCTCATTTGTATCCATTTTCTGGTTTGCTATTTGTGTCATTTATTATTGGTGATAAACATACTGATATGCTTTATAAACAAATGTGATCATCAAATTTCTGCAATCTGTAACAGAAGGAAGCAATAACATTAAGGAAACACCAGTGCTGTTTGGATTTGAGAATGTTTTCCACCATCACAGAGTATTTGTAATGTGCTCTTTGTAACCTCTGTGGCCCCCATGAGGTGGCTGCCAGGCTGTGTGTGCCCAGCTGGCAGCCTGAGCCCCAGATGTAGGCCAAGCAGCTGCCGCGCTTTCTCAGAACGAACTGACGTTTGCTTTCTGGCCACACTGTTCTGCTGTTGGTAGGGGTGGAAATCTGTCCCCAAGATGGTGGGATTTCTGAGAATCCACGCTGTACTGATGTCAGGAATAGGCCAAAAGGAACTTGTGGCTTGGCAAAATGACATTTTATTTAAAATATTCTAATAATGTTTATAAGGTTAAGTACTTTTACAATATTTGAGAAATCAAAGAAA
The DNA here is from genome assembly GCA_004365215.1 of Cuniculus paca. NCBI lineage: Eukaryota > Metazoa > Chordata > Mammalia > Rodentia > Cuniculidae > Cuniculus > Cuniculus paca. The sequence goes on along the minus strand of RJWT010006785.1, from coordinate 11,448 downwards.
ATGACTTGGTAATAAAATACATCTTCCAAGAAGATTGTTTTAAAACTTGTGATCCAACATTTACAAAAGCAAATAATTAGATTCTTAGCCTAACAATCACATTGAGATCAATTGCTCAAAAAGTGAGCCTTTGTTAATCTTTCCTGGCATTTCACAGGCTACTCTCTAATACTTTGTTTCATTTTTGGCCTTCCCTCTGCTGCCCCATTATTTTTTGATAGCCTGGTCAGTTTTAGTTTATTATTGAATACTTTTCTGAAATACCTACAGTTCTCTAACTTTCAAGTCTGTCTTAAAGATTTCAAAAAAGTGTATTATAATAAAGGATGAGAATGGGGAGAATTTATTGGATGTTTCCTGTGTGAACAGGAACAGCTAAGGTAAGAGATAGCGATACTTACCATTCAGTTGATAGACAGAGACTAAAAACATGAAAATGAAGCTGGGTGTGATAGTGCATACCTGTAATCCCAGCACTCGGGCAGCTGAGGCTGAGAACTGCCATGAGTTCAAGGCCAGCCTAGGCTACATACTGAGACCCTGTCTAAAAACACCTAAAAGACAACAACAGCAATGCCAACAAAAGACCCCAAGGAAATAAAACAAAAAGCAAAACACACCATGAACATGGCGAAGGAACACGATGAAACCAAGAGCAGCAGTAAGCGACTCCAGGTGGACAATTTGAAGAATTTAGTCAGTTCGGTTTCACTGGGGAAGCTGTTCTGGAGGAAAGCAATGGAAGGCGAAGGATCACAAGAAGGGCTGGAGCAAGACCGGCAGGCAGCCCAAGAGAGGGTCTCTCTAGTGTCTGGTTGAGAGTTAAAACAAGATTCACCTGAGGAATTTTGCTCCAAAAGTAGCTATCTTAGTCACTTTCTCATTGCTGGGAAAAGGTACCCAACACCCATGATTTAAAGGAGGAGAAGTTTATTGGGCTCATGTTTGCAGTTTATGGTCAGCTGGCTCCAGGGCAAGAACAGCATGGTGGGAGGGTCTGGGTGAAGAGAGCTGCTCCCATCATGGCGGCCAGGAAACAATAGACAGATGGGAGTAACCGGGGACAAGACAATTCTCTTCCGGGTCATGCCCTCCATGAGGTGCCTCCAACCAGGCCCATGTTCTACCAGCAAGTCGCAACAGCACTCCCATGATCCAGTCCCCTTCCACGCATCTCAGAATTTGGGGGCTGCTTCAGATCTAAATCATAGTAGTAGCCTTTGTAGCTCCCCGTTACTGGCTCAGTGTCACAGCCTCTGTGTGTGAGACACGGTCAGTGTCCTCACCATGCAGCACACAACAGCTAGGGCCTTTCAACCCAACTGAGCCAGGGAGGCTAAGAGGCAGGTGTGCACAGTAGTTTTCCTAGGGAGTTTGGAAGCTGCTTAATAGCTTTAGAAATGTTTTCTTTGCCAGCAAGATTTCATTCCCGAGTCTGTTCTTTGTGAAAAATATCACATTTCCCCATTCGGAAAATCAGATTGAATACTGGAAGCGACAGCTTGCAAAAACGCACGCTCAACGTATTTCTTGCTTTTTCAAGGTGATAAGCAGTAGTTGATGAACTGCAAATCTCTCTGAATTATAGAAACTCTTTGTTAACCCAGAGGGGACCTTAACAGATTTTAAAACTTCTGTCTCTTAGCTCTCTTTTTCTTCCTTCATTAAGTAGTTAAGCAGAATTAATCTCACAGTCAGACCAAACACTTCCTTCTCATTTCTTTCCTTGCCTGGAAAGTGGGTTGCTGACCACCCTGAGCTGGTAGTCTACAGAGAGCCAGGCCTTCTCACAGCCACACCGTTGAGCTGGAAACTTTGTCTTCAGGTCTCCTCATGTTCTCTCCTGGCCACTAATGCTGCCCAAGTCACCTTGTCTCTGACAGCAGCCCCTATTTTCGTTTCTAAGTCCTGGTTATGCTCTATTCCATAAACACACTGGTCAGACATTCTCTATAGATTTAGTGTACCATGCCGTCATTTGGGGAGGGTATGTCCTTATACCTCATCTTTTTAAAACCTCATGGCTAACAGTGTGTTTTACTCTCATTGTTAGTACCATACAGGGCAGGTGGTAGGTGATCACATCTTTTTTACCAAATGGAAGCCAATGATTTGCTTTGCTTTTAACCTTTTTTATTTTGTGTTAAAGAGATTAAAAGAAAACAAAGCAGTAAAAACAAAACAGCAATAAAAATGATATAGGATTTCAAAACAAGATGATAAGGAATTAACAATGGTCACTATATTGTATATTGTTATCTTCAAAATAATTGTTCAGGTTACAAGTTACAGGTGTGTAAATTGGATCAAACAATATAAGCACTCACAGCTTCTTTCCATGAACTAATAGGAATAGCAGTACAATTATATTGACTTTCTTGTGTATATATCTACACTTCTTTTTCTGTTCCTTCTTTTCTCCTTTCCCAGATGTTCTTTCCCTTCAAGCAGTTTCTTTCCCTTTCACAATATCTATTGTAGATTTTGGATATTATTTACTCTTTCAGTTTATTACACTAAGGCGACAATATGGTGTTTATACAAGTGAGTCTGATTTATTTCACTTATGAGTATGCTTTCTAGTTGCATCCTTTTACCTATAAAAGCCTCAAATTCGTCTTTTTTTATAGTTGAGTAGTACTCCATCATATAAAAATACCACATCTTTTTTGTCCATTCCTCAGTTGATGGGCATTTGGGTTGTTTCCAAGATTTAGTTATTAAAAATTGTTTTGTTTTTTGTTTTTTCAAGACAAGGTCTCACTGTACAGTTCAGTCTGTCCACGAACTCACTATGTAGCCCAGGCTGGTCTCCAACTTATAGTGATCCTCCTGCCTCAGCCTGCTGAGATTATAAGTGTGCACCACCATGTCTGACAATGATCTGCTTTTGTAGCACCTGCATGCTCTTGGACGATCCCTCATCTTTTATAGAGTCACGTCAAAAAGGAGATCTTGTCTAACTATGCATAGCCAAGCACAGAACTGCAAAGCCTCCAATGAGTTTGTGATTACTCTTGACCCCAAATTCTTCAGCTATTTCTTATAGGTACAGTGTCTAGTTTGGATTGACAGTTTAAACACACACACAAAAATCTGTGTAAATGTGGCCTCAGCTCCCACAGCAGACTTCATTACTTCTTTTACATTTCATTAAAGAGTTCACAGAAGCAGGGGTCTGAGAGATATTGGAAAGAAGAAGTGAATAAATGTGATATTACAGAATATACAATAGCATATGGGAGTGTTGTTTATTTTGTGCAGTTTTCTAGTTAAATGTCTATTTTAGTTTTTTATTTCCCAACCACATATGCAGTCAACAAGACCCATTCATCCTTTTTCCTTTTTTGAGGGCATTTATGTAAGCATGCTTGTAGATTTTTGTGAGTTTATGGAAACGATTGGAGTGAAGAAAATCTTTATTTGCATGTGTGTATTTGTGTGCACACACACAAACAAAGCTGTGGGAGCCCTGCAGACGTTGTGTCACCGAATTCAAAGTGGACAGCTCCCACACATGGAGCCTGGTATAATGCAACACAAAAACAAACATTTAACCTTTGACTCTGGAAAATCCCACCTGCATTTGACAATGCCATGACTTTAAGAAATATACGAAAAAACATCTGCACACTGTTATTCAACACTACATTATATGTACTATCAATAGATACATTTTTAGGCAATTGGTAAAAAATTTATGATGTATCTAAACGGGATGACACTATGCAACCATCAAAGGAAGAAACGGAGAAGTAAGCTGACTCAGTGAAACGAGCCTGGGATCAGAACCATCGGGGATGCAGAGGGAGGAGGATCATGAGGTTGGGGCCAGTCCAGACAACTTAGCGAAGCAACAGCCTGTCTTAAAAATATTTACAAGTAAACAAACCTGAGAAAAGTTGTGATACTCATTGACAGAATATACTGCTATTATATATAAGAAAATGATGCACAAATTGCATGGTGTCATTATTATTAGTTTTTTTTGCAGAAAACAACAAATAAAGCAAGACAAATAAAACCCCAACCACATAAACAATGTAGAAACTGATCAAGTTCCCAAGGCTTCAATAGAGGAGACTATAATGGCGAATGGATATAGCTTTGTGAAAATATATGTGTGTGTGTGTGATTTTGACTTTAGCATCACATGTTTAAGAACTAAAATAAACCTTGTAGAAGGGGTAAAGAGTCAAGGTCTTTGAGTATAAATAATAACAAATGGACCTAACTGTATATCAAGTTATTCTGTAATCACATAGAGAAAATAGTATATATAAGTAGATTTTCCTCCCAATATTCCATAAATCCTTAGTGAGATGTAGTCTAAGGACAAGAACAACACAATCACATAGCTTTCCTGTGATAATTGGTATTTGTATCACATGGGTGCAATGTGTAAGTATATTCATGTTGGGAGAAGTTAAGTGTTCACTGTAGAGGCAAAGAGAAATAAATATGAAGTAAGGGAACATAAGAGTCTGTAGGGGTAGATTTGAATTACAGGTATCAGTGTGAGTACACAGAGATTCATCATTTTAAATTTTTATAGTGATTTTAAAGCATTATGTAGTTTGCTTCTCTGTTTGTTCTGAAATTTGGGAATATTTCCTGCCATCCCTACCTTTCCACGATGCTTTGCTTTGTCTGCTAAAACATTTGGAATTGGTCACCCCAAGGAACAAGAGCACACACAGAACTGGATTTAGGTTTCTAAGTAGAATTCTGTGCTAAAAGGAATCAGGATCCTTGATGAAAGACTGATTTTCTCAGGGGCATGGAATGTTTAAGGTTGGCCTCAGACACCATGTGCCAGAAATTCAAGAAATATTCAAATCTAAATGTGGCTATGGAGCTAGGCATGGTGGTGCACTCCTGTAAACCCAGCATTCAGGAGCCTGAGGCAGGAGGATCGTTGCAAGTTTGAGACCAGTGTGGGCTACAAAGTGAGCCCAAGGCCAACCTGAATGGCATAGAGAGACCCTGTCTCAAAATGGCAAAAAAAAAAAAAAAAAAAAAGTGGCTATGTGAAAAATAGATCACTACCAGCAAGTGCAAGGTCTTGAGTTCAATCCCCGGTGCCGCAACAACAACAACAAAAAAAGATCATTAAATAAGAGAGTTAGTTTGGAAGTTCTTATAGGACAAGTAATATATATTGATATATAAATAATTTGGCATTCAAATCATAGTCATAATATTAATAACAATTACTCGCAATGGAGTCAAACACTTGAAAAAGACCCTAAGAATTGAGGGAGAAAGGTTTTTCTCTACAAATTAATGTCAAACAATAAAACTATAATGAATAATGGAGTTAGAAAAAAATCACCATTTCACATCTCACAGTAATAAATGATTCAGGGTAATCACTAGTTGATAATTACTGTATAAATATTTATTGAGGAATAAGACAGTCACAGAATCTCCAAATACCATTCCTCAGATTACTTACAAATTAAAAAGACTAAACTGAACACTATTACAGAGCTTTCTGTCAGTCACTAATTTAAAATGGTAAAAAATTTTGTACTACTCAGAATGGTCCAGTGTGACATGTGGATGTGATGTAATTAAAAGTTTCCGAGTTGCCTCTGCAGTGTTCTAGACCAGTGGTGGCAAAATGAATGCATACATGTTATTTGTTTTTAAGACAAAAGCTGTTAAAGTATGAGTTGTCTTTTCTAAACTAGCACCTCAGTATCCAGGTTTAATTGCAGTGTTAGCTCTTTGCGAGAAATGAGTTTTGGGTTGCAGTTTGTGCGCTCCGTCTCTAAAAGCTTCGCCATCACTGCTCTAGACAAAAATTTTTACTTCAAGTCTCATGTTGAGTAATTTAAGAAACCAATTCAAAACATGTGATATATTTTATAAGATAATTGCCCTCAGCTTGTCAAAAACTGTTAGAAAAAATTCAGAGAAGGTGAGAGTAATATTATAGATAGGTGTAGACAGATTTTCTTGTAAAAGATTCTGGGTAGCAGAAGGTCTCTGTTATATATTCTTGTTCTTTGTTGTTGTTGTTGTAATTTGGGTTTACAGTTCTTCAAACATTGAAAAATGCCTCTTAGCTTGAGGTATAATAGCAAACATTGTGGGGTTGGCCCATGGGCTCTAGTTTGATGACTATTGCTCTATCTTAACAGAAAATGAAGAAATACAAGAAGTGAATGGAATTGGTGAGGTCTGATTGCTGCCTGAATTGCAAGATAAAACAGCTATAAAAGTTATTTTGAGAATAGCAGGGTAAATTTAAATGTGATCTGTGTATTGGAAGATGCATTGTGCTATGGTTGCTTTTGTAGGCGTGCTCATGTGTAATGGCTAAGCTGGAGGGTTTCTTTCTTAGTTGATGCCTTCTAAAACGCTCTGGATGAAACCATCGTGGTGCACAACTTACTTTCAAACATTCAGGGAAAAAGAAATACTAGATAAAAGGAATCAATAAGTGTTCTTAAATGATTAAATAGATTTACATACAGTTTGATCAATTCTTTTACGAATATACTTAGAGAGCTAAAAGATCATAAAAACCAATTCTCAGAATCTATAGAAAAATAGATGAAATCAAACCTTTGAATACTGTCTATATTTGATTTATTAGTATTTGAATATTTGGGTCACATGTGAATGGTAAGAAAGAAAGGGAAAATTGAATAGTTCTACAGTAGAAAGCAGGTAATAAAAGAAATCATAATGATAAGTTATTTTTTTGAGTCACAAATCAAAATACTGGATCTATAAACATCATGGAAACTATTACTCGAATATGTTCATTTTACAAATAAGGAAACCACTACCTTCATTGACTTTTTCTGTCTCTGAACTTATTAAACATTAGCATGCACGCAGGGACTATCATGAACATACCTGGGTCTTTCCACCATACCATAGCTGTTTAGTATGATTCAAAGTTACATATTTGATAAAGCCTTCATTTATTTTAAATTATAGGAATAGGTGTCTTACCAATATTTTCAAACACAGCAATCAAAATCAATGGATTATTTGCTAATGGTGTGTAATACTGTTGGATAAAACAATGAATAAGAAGTCAAATGGTTTATTAACTGAAGGTTGTTATTAAATTCAGGCTATGTACACAAATACTTGGATATGTGTGGTTTTAAATATGCAACCCCCTCCCTCTCAAACAAAAGAAGATCGATCAAAGCTAAAGGGCACTTAGCTTTGTGAGGGCAGAGTAAAGAACTGTGGTGTTTTGTTTATTTGTAACTTGCACTGAAATAATATATAAAGCAGAATCTATTTGAAAAAGTCTAATTATCTAGTAAAGACGGCTCCCTTTGTCTCCAAATAGGTTTTTTCCTCTTATACTCATAAAAGTGCTCCTTGATGGCACCAGATGGGATGGATTATTAAATACAGCATTTTCAAAGCTGAAGGGAGTAGGAGGTGGGATCATAGGACAAGGAAAAATTAGAGAAATGGAACTCTCAGGATACCCATAGCAGAAAGCGACTCAGCAGAGAAGACGTGAAGCGGAAGGATTTTCCTCCCGCCAGAGACAATAAGAGGCGTGATTTCATGGTTGATTTTGAAAGAGAAAATGACGAACCCAGGTGCTTTGAAGAGTCGCTTTCACCTGATGGATATGAATTCCCTCCTGTTTTATATTTAAAAATCTTCAGTTGAAGAAAAAAAAGAGAATAATTTCAGGGGTTTGTGAATTGATAACATCCTTAAATCTCTAGAAGCTAGAATTATTAAAGTCTCCATTAGTTTATATGGAGTTCGATATGTAGGGACACCTCTATTTAAAAGGGGTTGCTGTGTGGCCTGTTCTGCAGATGGCTTTGATGTCTTTACCAAAAGGTGTCCTTTCAACAAAAAAGAATGGAGCGGTGGCTGCCCATGGCTGCCTCCAGTGTGAGAATGTGCTGGAATATTTTATTGTTGGGTTGGCATTGAAGTCTGCTGTGAAATGATTTTTATGAATGCCATTTCCTGGGAGGCTCACAGAACTGAGAATTGCATGTCATGAGGCCATGATCCCAGGGAGCAGAAATCAAATAAATAAAGGTCTTGGGGAATTATGGTCTTATGGGATATATTTTCTTCGCAAAATGAGTCCATAGTTCACTTTGATGGTGAGTTTAAATGGATCATACAAGAGCAGAAAAATACATGTAAGTGGTAACAAAGTTCCATTTAAGAATTTCCCCTATAAAAATAATATCTAAGGTCTAAAATTCAAGAGAAAAAACAAGACCAGAAAAGAGAAAGTTCCTATGGTAGAGGAAGATGACTTCAAACAATCTAAAAACCTTTGATTTAATGATGTTAATATTTAGGAAGTAGGAAATGGTCATGTAGAGATTCCTAGTCCACAAAAGAATGTGTTTGGGGGTTCCCTAAGAAGCACATTAAAGGGGTTTCTTTTTCAGGAGAAGCAGAGTCATTTCAATGAGGAAGAGCTCAAAACCATAGCTCACAGCTGCAGGTTGCCTGCAGCCACGTATCAGGGATCCAGCTTTACCTGGAAGAGCGGAGGGCGCTCCCGGTTGTTTTGGGTCAGTGTTATTTCTACAGCAAATAATTTGAGGTTTTCAGGTGTATGAATTTCCATGCCTTAGCCACTCAGAACTTCTGAGCCCATGTTCCTTAGGTCTAGGAAACATTAGAAATATCCTTCAGGTCATTTTAAGGAGGCACATTTTAAAACACAGTTGAGAACCATAATGAACAAAAACTTCATGTTCAAATGTGAGGCACAGATATTTTTGGGACACACATTCTGACACATTAGGCTGACTCATTCAGTATTAGTCACACTGATTTGGAGAGTGGTCCATAACTTGGAGTGAAGCAGAAAATGTTTGGGACAGTTGCTATCCATGAACAGGATCCTTCAGGCTGAAATTTAAGAGTAATCAACACAGGATTTTTTTTTCAATCAGTAATAAAAGGAAAAAGCTCTGGAGTAAGTTTTTCCCTACTGGTATGTTGCAAGAATCAAATGATGCATTTGATGAAAAAAAGCAATGAAAAAAACTCTGTTACAAATATTACAAAAAATAATGAAAGGCCCAATGAATGTTTTCAATAAGCATTAAGGATTTAAAACTATCCATTATTAATATTTGTATCCTATTGCATAATATTCTACAAATATACTGTTAAAATGAGGCAAAAAATAACAAACATGGCAGATGATAAGGTTGGATGCCATTGTTCAGTGAATCAATGCTGTTATGGTAGAAATAACAAGGACAAGGTTAAAATCTGTAGGTTGATAATATTGTTTATGTCCTCTTAGCTAAATAAGCACTCAGAATGTGTTCTAAACTCAGGTTGGAGTTCCTGACCAGAATATAAATCCAGCATTTTTGAACCTTCACTATAAAAAATGAAGTCCAAAATAATGACTCATCTAAGAATAATGATGTCTATATTTGGGCATGATACAAATGAGTTACCTGTGCTAGCTCCTTTCATTTCCACAGCTCTGCGTAGTAATTTGTTTCTCAGTAAAAATGAGGCTAAGTGACTTGCCCAGGGTCATGCAGATAATAGCTAACAGAGTTAATTCTAATTGCTCGCAGTAATCTTAGCCATTGTAGCATGGTAGTTCAACTTGGAGGGGACACACCCACCACCATTCCCTGTAGTGACTCGGGAGTCACCAAGTTCTAAACATAAGCATCCTTTGGGTCGCAGTTACTCTGAGGGATTATTTCGAGTTGTTAGAGTTGCTTCAAATTCTGTTAATTGTGAGATCAGAGGCCTGGTTTTGTAAGGACTTTGGTTTTAGCACCCTCACCCAGGGGGTAAAAGCTGGAGGTGGGTAGACAGGAGAGGAAACTTGGATCCTTGCCTAAGATAGGTATGGAAGTACTTTGTTTGATCTGTCAACAGAGGCTGCTGGGAGGACATTTAAGGTGGCTAAAATAATTGCCTGCCCCTTCTGTGTCCGACTCAATGAATTATGCTTATCTAGAAAACATAAATATGGACAAAATATTTTTTTTCTTCTAAGAGATGAGTGAGGTTGAAGCTCAGAATTGCTTTCACTTGACTGTAACGGGATATTTTAGTAAACTACCCAGAATTACTTTTAAAAGTCTTCACAATCTAAAATGACACAAAATATCTAAAGATATTCCAAGTAATTATACCAGTAATCTTCCTGTCTACACAATTTTCAACTGAGCAAAATTATGATACAAAATTTAAAAGCAGAGTTGCAATTTGCTAGTGCAGTTCCTGTATAAATCCATCAAGTGAAAATGATAATGCAAACAACAAATACTCACATGGAATTTTTATTGTGAATCAAAATTTATGGAGTATATAATCCCTTTTTAATTTCGTAGTCCAAAAATCAAATAGGAAATAATAAGAAAGTAAGATAAACACGAAGGAAAACATCAATATATCATTTTTATACAATAGAACTTATTTTATTTGATACACAAAAAATTATACGTACTATAGGGTAACATTATGTTTCAATACAAGTATACATTGTGGAAAGTTTAGATCAGGTTGAACATATTTATTGCTTCATTTATCATAACAGCAACAGATTCCTCAAGCCACTTATAGCTAAAACTCCTCCCATCTCTCACCTGTACATACCAACTGGAGAAGTCTCTTCTCCTCTCCATTTGAAAATTATTTGAGTGTTTAGTTTTTGAAAGACAGAATGCACTGGACAATTGAGACAATTACTTTCCTTCCCTCTGATATCTTTTCTCTCAAAAATAATACTGGCAGTTCCAATATCCTAAAGGGCTCTGAAATTCGCTTCTTCCCCTTTTTTATTTCTACTGTCTGTATAGTTCAGGCTGCAAACACTAGTGGCCTCTTATTTCTTCCACTGCTTGCGTATCTGGAATTTACCTCCTAAACTGCTATGAAAGTTACGTTTCCAAAGCCACAAATCTAATCATAGCTTCCTACTGAGATCACACTAATGTCTCCTTATGTTGCAGGAAATAAAAGCTTAACGTTTAAACAAGTTACTTAGGATTTGCAATGTGTCTTGTGTCCACAGTCCTCATTGTCTCTGGTCTCCCCAACACCCTGCCAGAGTCCATTCCTTAGACACCAGCACCATGCATTCTCTTCTAATTGGTGACTTGCAAAGTCAAGTGCCCCAGAATCACCCAGATGGCATAACGACGTCGGAACCCCATTGCATTTGTGCCAAGTTCCTTTGTTCTGCTGCTGCTGCTGCTGATGTGGTAGGAACCACACTTTGAGAATAAATTCCCTACAACAAACCAACATTTTCTACCAAGTTAAGTGCTCTGATTCAGCTCAGATATCACTTTTCTTTCTTTTTCATGGGACCTAAGTGTGCATACACCTTCTAGTTCTGTAAGCATCATTTATAATATAAAGCCAAGGACCGGGGGTATTACTCAGAGGCACAGTGCCTGCCTGGCAAGCATGAGATCGTGAGTTCAATTCCCAGTA